>JACWNB010000070.1:0-51120 GCA_016165855.1 Pseudocercospora ulei
AAGGACATCGAGGACTACAGGAAGATAATGGCAGAAGATAAGGTGGACCTACTAGAGGTGTTGCCAAACGAGCTATACAGTTACGCTAACGTGTTCTCAAAAGCCGACTCCAACCTATTGCCGCTCTATCGACCGGAATATAACAACAAGATCTGACTAAAAGAGGGGGCTACACTGCCAAGAACCGAGCCCCTAAGACGACTGTCGCTAGCGGAACTAGACTAGGTAGAGGTGTTCGTTTGCGCAAATCTGGCGAAGAAGTTTATTACGCCGAGCTCTGCCGAATACGCGTTACCGATTCTTTTCGTAAGGAAACTAGGGGGTGGTCTGCAACTCTGCGTAGACTATCGAGGCCTCAACGAGGTTACAAAGAGAGACGTATATCCACTGCCGCTAATAGATAAGACTATACAGCGCGTAGCAAAGGCTAAGTGGTTTAGCAAGCTAGACATCTGCTAAGCGTTCTATCGACTAAGGAACGAAGAAGGGCAGACAGAAGACCTTACGACGTTCGCGACGCGTATAGGCAACTTCAAGTAGCTGGTAATGCCTTTCGGACTTACTAACGCGCCGGCAGTATAGCAACGCTTTGTAAACTACACCTTTATAGACATGCTGGAACGGTTCGTGTCTATCTATTTGGACAACATTCTTATCTAGATAGATGGAACGAGAGATCAGCACACAGACTATATAGAGAGGGTGCTGAAAAGACTCAGAGAGGTCGGATTGAATGCGGACACAAAAAAAGAGCGAGTTTTATCAGACTAAGGTTAAATACCTCAGTCTTATCGTCGGAAGAGAAGGGATCCAGATAGACCCCTTAAAGGTCGCCGCCGTAGCGGAATGGAAGCAACCGAAATCCGGAAACACTACGCAGATCAGAGCGTTTCTCGGATTCTACAGCTACTATCGACAGTTTATTAAGGATTTTAGCAAGATAGCGAGACCCCTGAACGAGGCGCTAAAGAAAGAGGCTGCCGGCCTATAGAACGAGAGGTGCACAGAAGCCTTTAACCGGCTGAAAGAAGCAGTGGCCTTAGCGCTGGTTCTGGCGCACTTCCGACTGGAAAAGACGATCTACGTAGAAACGGACGCTTCCGATACAGTAACGGCAGGGGTCCTTTCTTAATACAGAAACGATAAAACCCTTTATCTAGTAGCTTTCTTTAGCAAGTCCATAACGGAGGCCAAGCAGAACTACGCTATCTACGATAAGGAGCTGCTGGCGATTATTCAGGCTTTCGAGGAGTGGAAACCGGAGCTTATAGCTGGAAAGAGCACGGTTCAGGTCCTTACGGACTACCAATCGCTGGTCTACTTTATAAAGACGCAGAAGCTCTTACGTCGCCAAGCTCGGTAGGCCGCCTACTTATTAGAGTTCGACTTTAAGATTACCTATCGACTAGGGGCTCAAAACGGAAAGGCTAACGCGCTAACGCGAAGAGAAGGGAAGACGAGCTGCGCGAAGGAAGATCCGAACATGTTTTAGAAGGTGCTGACCGAACGGATAGTAGACGTCGAGGTGTTGAAGGAAGCGGGGATCTGCGCAGCCGAACTGCAGACCAAACCGGAACCGATAGAGCCGGCCCCTAAGGAAGAAACTCTCTACGAAAAGGTGGAGCAGCTTAACCAGCAACAGAAGCTCGGCAGAACAGGCTTAGGAAAGCTAATAGTTCCGGAAGAACTGGTTACGAAGGTTATCTAATCGGTCCACAACTCTATAGATGTTGGCTACACTAGAGCGAAGAAAACGATGCAGGCCGTAAGAACGATCTACTGGTTTCTGCAGATCTACGAACGGATCCACCGATTTATCGCCAACTGCTACGTATGCCGAGCCGCGAAGCTACGTTACGGTCTTCCGGCCGGTCTGTTGAAGCCACTTTCGATCCCTAAGAAACCGTAGCAACACATTACGATAGACTTCGTAACCGGCCTGCCGGATTCCGATAGATATAACGCTACGCTAAACGTAGTGGACCGGCTAAGCAAAGAACCTTACTTCATCCCCTGTCGAGCTAGAGACGAAGGAACTACTGCAGAAGAGACCGCGCGGATACTAATTAGACACGTGTAGAAGCACTATAGTCTGCCAGACACTATTACTACAGATAGGGGTCCTCAATTCACTGCCGACGTCTGGAAGGCTGTTAACCAAGTTCTCGGAATTCGTGGAAAGCTCAGCACAGCCGCTTACCTGCAGACCGACGGTCAGTCTAAAGTGGCTAACTGAGAAATAGAGCGATATCTGCAAACCTTCTGCGGTCACTATTAAGAAAAGTGGGTCGAGATGCTGCTAATAGCTGAATTCTGCGCGAACTCAGCACGGTTAGAAGCAACGTCGCTGGCGCCGTTCGAGATAACCTACGGTTATCTTCCGAGATTGAGCTTCCATCCGCTAAGCGACGCCGGCTTTTCGGAGCTTTCCACTGCTACGTCGTTAAAGAGAGTCGCTGCCGCGGCGGCAGAAGCGCTACGATCTCAAATGGAAGAAGCGGTTAAGGTAGCGAAAGACACGATGGAATCGGCTTAGAAGAAGATAGTAACTCGAGCTAATAAGAAGCGGTCACTAATAGAATTCAAGGAAGGCCAAAAGGTATAGCTTAACATACGGAACCTGAGGCTAAAAGGGAACGCCAAGCTCAACCCCCGCTACGTAGGTCCGTTTACGATAGTAGAAAAGAGATCGCCGGTGACCTATCGGCTCCAGCTACTGAAATCGTTCCGGATCTACGATGTTTTCTATTCAGATCTGCTAAGCCTAGACCCTAAGAACGGTCTGCCAGAGCAGGGGTTCGCCGAACCACTGCCTATCGAGATAGACGATAAGGAAGAATAGGAGGTAGAAGATGTAATAGACGTAAAGAAGACTCGAGGGTTTATTAAAGCGAGAATCTCGTAGAAAGGGTAGCCGGAAGACTATAAATAGTATCCAATCGAGAACCTGCGGAATTCAGCGGAGCTGCTAAGAGAGTTTTACGTGCGGAACCCGAAGAAGCCGAAACCCGGATAGCTCCAAAACTGACGACTGTAAGGGGCCTAAGAATCTTAGTTCAGAAACTTGCGGTTAGGTATCTATATAAAGGAACTAATAGGCAGTTCCTTCGTCGTCTACTGCTGTACGATTTGTACTTACGAAGCCAAGCCAGCAATTCCCCTTTGTGCAGGGGTGCAAGGTTCACCCTCTGTACGGAGGATCGGGAGTTACCTCCTCTGTACAGTAATACAGAGTTTCCCCCCCTATTTAGAGGGGCGGTAGCTCCCCTTTGTGTAGGACCGTAGTGTTCTCTCTCTGTACAGGAGTGGGGTCCTGTCGGTAGTTCCGTACAGAGAGTAGGGTCGTGCTGGCGCTGCTAAGTCGCAGTCCTTAGGGCGACAGTCGGTTTAGGTCGGGTTCAGGGCCTAAGCCGGGCGGCGCCCTCTAACAATACCCCCCCCCCTTCCCTTCTCGTAGTGCTTCTTCTGTACGGCGGCGTGCTTAAGTTACCTAGCTCCTGCTGTTCCTTTGGCAGGTCGCAGCTTCTTATTTCGTCTAGTCGTCTAAGTCGTCGTCCCTCGTCGCCTCCCCTAGGTCGCAGTTGCCTCTTGCTATTTTACCTGTTTGTAGCAGCTGCCCTGCTTGCTATTCCCCTTATAGCAGGCAGTTAGCTTAAGCCTTCTCCCTTCTCTTTCCTTCCCCCTTCTCTCCTCCCCCTCTACTGTCTACTGTCTACTACTATCCACCACCGTCCACTACCTACTATTACTACTACTACTAGCTACCAACTACTACTAGCTACTAACTACTACTAGCTACTATCCAATATGTCGTCCGCCCTGTCTAGTGGTTCCCTTATAGTTGCTGGCCCCGCCTCCTCCCCTTATCCGGCTAGGGTCCCCTCCCTACTTCTACCTCTAGTAGTAGGGCCCTTAACTTAACTAGCAGCTACGCTTCCGGTTCGTACGGATTCTCGTCTTCTGTACAGTCTAAGCTAACGTCTTAGGTGCTATACCTGCGAGCAGCAGGATACGGCCGGCCTCCCCTTCTACGCCTTCTAGTGTAACCCTGCCTGGGTTACACCTGAGCAGGTAGCTACAGCCTGGCCGTCGTACGTTAACGCCCTCCTTATCGCTACCTAGGGCCAGCTCTATGCCCCCTGCCCTAACTCCCCCTAGCCCTTACTTAGCCTATACCGCCTCCTAGGCTTCTAGGCTAGGGTGTGTGCCTCGTATAAGTGGAAGGATAGCTCCTTCCACTGCCCCTTCCGCTGTCTAGGGGAGGCACGTAGGGGTAGGGAGGTGCCTCTGCTCCCTGGGGCTGGCCCTAGTAGGGGTAGGGGCCTGGCCGGGCCTAAGGTAGTGGAGGTCTTAGATAATAAGTCGGTTGCTCTAGTCCCCTATGATGCGGCGCGGTACACTTGAGCCAAAAAGGGACTGATCAAGTGACTCAGAAGTGACTTGATCAATGTGTACCAGATTATAAACCTTGGCAAGGCATAGCAGTGACCCGGGCACACCACCCCGGATCACCACCCCCTGCGCTACAGGCTTACGACCTCGTAAGCTGCGCTTGCTTACAGGCTACGCACCTTATGCACAGCCCCCCTGTGAATCGTGCGCAATCAACCCCCCCCCGGCAGGTCTGCACACAGCCAGCTGGACCTTTACCGGGTCTGCCTCATTTGTACGGAGTGGTGGACAAACGGACATACGTCAACGCTGCTTCCACTCGGCATTGAAAGATGCGCCCCCTGGGAATTGAACCCAGGCCTTTCACGTACAGTTTCAGCAGTTACTTCTGAGTCAAGTGATGCGGCGCGGTACACTTGAGCCAAAAGGGACTGATCAAGTGACTCAGAAGTGACTTGATCAATGTGTACCAGATTATAAACCTTGGCAAGGCATAGCAGTGACCCGGGCACACCACCCCGGATCACCCTAGGGTAGTGGCCAGTGAGCCACCCCCCCCCCTAGATAGTAAGAAATTTCGGACGGTTTTCTCTTAACTTATCTTATTTCCACTCCCCCTCCTATTTGTCCCTTAGCTGTTCCTTTCTTCTAGCCCTTATCTCGTACAGTGTCGTACGATGTCGTGTTAGCGGGGCCCTGTAGTGTCCTACGTCGTAATACTCGATCCTTTAACAACCTAGGTCTGCCTGCAGCTACCCTGTCCTTAGGGTAGATCGTGCCTCCTTCCGCTGTACAGCGCAGTGTTACTGTAACTAGGTAGGGGGATGGTTCTCCTCCTATCTGTCTAGTGCAGTTGTGTCTTGTAGAGCCTCGTACAGTTCCTATATAGGCTCTACCTATCCTCTCTATTTCACTAAGTACTCTGCCTTCCCCCGCTTCCTCTAACTCTTAAGGATCCCCTCCACTTTATACTCTTCCTAGCCCTCGGTTATAATTGCGGGTAGGCGCGCGTCGTCAGTCGTCTAGTGCAGCAGGGGGTCTGTGTTCGCCGGTCGTACAAGATCTATGTAGAAGACTAGGTAAATTCCTAGGGGGGTGTTTAGTCGTACAGCGTATGTCCCTACCGGCCGGACTACTGCAAACTTCCTGTTCCTCCAATCCAGCTTCTTGCTTAGCCAGTCTGTATAGATATTTCGCTAGTTTTAGCCAGACCTTATCCCCTGCCTCGTACCTTAGTGCAGCCTGTCGTCCCTTGTTGGCCTGCTCTTCTGCGTTCTGTTAGGCTATAGCTAGGCTCGCCTTTGCCTATTGGTAGGCGTTCGTAATCGTCTATACGATGGCCTCTCCTTGCTAAACTCGGGATCGTACGGGGCGCGGGGTGTTACTACTTAGGGTCGGTAGGAGCAGGGAATAGTCGTATCTATAGGTCGTAAAGAAAGGGGACAGTCCTATAGCATTAGCTGTACGGCTGTTAATAGCCAGCTCCGCTATAGGGAGAAGTCGGTTCCAGTTCGTCTAGTTATAGTCGACGTATGCTTAGAGGTACGCTTCCAAGGTTAAATTGACCCTCTCTGTCGCCCTGTCTGTCTGCAGATGCTATGCAGTTAACAGGCAACGTTCTACCTTTAGCAACTGGCATACCCTTGTCTAGAGTTGGCTTATAAACTGTGTCCCCCGGTCTAATACAATTGACTTAGGGAAACCGTACTTGCTGAACGTCGTACGTATAAAGGCCTAGGCAGTGTCTTTAGCCGTAATAGAGTCTATTCCCTCTAGTATTACCCCCTTCGTTAACTTGTCTGTAACCACTATAATGTTTCGCTGTCCGTCGCTCTTAGAGAGGTCTGTAATAAAGTCTACTGTAAGGTCTTGCTAGGGCCTGTCCGGTATTGGCAGGGGCTTTAGCAGCCTATACTTTAGCTCGCGCCAGGGCTTCGTCCGTCTGCATACATCGCAGTTCCGTACGAACCTGCGAATGTCCTTCGCTATCGCCGGCCAGTAGTAGTCCCGGGCGATAATGCTGTACGTCTCCTTACGCCCTAGGTGTCCGGTAGCTATAGAGTTATGCGCCCGTTGTATTAAGCTCGTCCGGAGCTTCTCGTCTGCTAGGACCTATGTCCGATTTCTGAACTTTAGGTTGTTCTCCTCGTCTACTAAGCACT
Source organism: Pseudocercospora ulei (assembly GCA_016165855.1). Classification (NCBI taxonomy): domain Eukaryota; kingdom Fungi; phylum Ascomycota; class Dothideomycetes; order Mycosphaerellales; family Mycosphaerellaceae; genus Pseudocercospora; species Pseudocercospora ulei. The sequence goes on from JACWNB010000070.1 coordinate 6,555, forward strand.
CGGCTACCGACACCTTAAGGTAGAGCTCGGCTAGGAGCTTCCGTTGCCCTCCCTAGATCGCCGTCCGGGTCCCTTAGTATGCCTCGTCCTTTTTCTACTGCCTCTTCCTATGCTGGCAGTTGGGGTTCCTGTAGGTGTATCGCCGCTAGGCAGATAGTCCCCTTGCCTGGCTCCCTATTAAACATCTGGAAGGTTCGTAACTTTAGCCGGTCGTCCTCGTACGTCGTTGGCATGTCCTGGTCCTGTCTAGACAGTGCATCGGCCCTGCTGTTGTCCTTACCCTTGCGATACTAGAGTCTTATATTAAAACCGGCTTAGGTACATTGCCTATTGTACGTGCCTCTCGGACAGCTTCTAGGGTTAAGTGAAGTATTCCAGGTTCTTGTAGTCTGTTAGGGCGAGGAACTCGGGCACTAAGCGGAGTTCTCTATCCCAGGCTTCGCAACACTGTACGACTGCTAGCAACTCTTTGTCGTAGATAGGGTAGTTGCACTTAGCTAGGGAGTTCTTTTTGGAGAAATACGCGTAAGGGTGTAGGAGTCCGTCCGAGCCTACCTGTAACAGGATACCTCTAATGCAGTACCCCGAGGAGTCAGTTTCCAGTATCGTCGTACGCTCTAGGTCGAAGGCGGCAAGCGTTGGTCCTGTAGTAAAGAGTTCCTTTAGCTTGTCGAAGCTCCTATCGCATTCGTCCGTCTATTTGAACTGCTTGTCCTTATGCGTTAGCTCTACTAGGGGGCGTACGATCTCCGAGTAGTTCTGTATAAACTAGCAGTAGAAGTTGGCAAACCTAAGAAATTCCTGTACGCCCTTAACGTTCGTAGGCGGCTTCTATTGCTTAATAGCATCAATCTTCTTGATCCTTTAGCGCCTTTAGCTGCGCTAGTCGATTCGACGCTTAGTTTTCTAACACGTCGATAATAGTCTCTGCCGATTCCTTTTCAGCCCTTACCGCTTTAGTTTCTTCTCTTAGTTGTCTGTTCTCTTTTAGCGTTCTGTAGAACGGCGTCTTAATAAGGTCTATACTATCGTAGACCTTTCCTATCCTATTCTCGTTTACATAGTCTTCCAGTTCCTCGATCGTGCAGTCGTGGATCTTCTTATATTCGCTTATTCGTTCCTTAATCTCTGCAGTCTCTTCCGCCGTAAAACCTCTAATAATGATCTTATTATTAATAACACTAGAGCGCCTACTCGCTCTGTCAGTCTTTCTCTTTCCGCAGCGGCCTGTTACGCCGCTCTCTACCGCTGAGAAGCCTTCTATCTTCTTACAGTGCCTTGGGTGTTGTTTGGTTTGTTGTGTAGGTGCGCGTGCGTTATTCGGGTTTCCGGATAGCTCGACGGGCCCTTTCGCGCAGCGCAGGGTTTGTATAGAGAGTGAGTTCGAGATATAATGATCCGGGCACGCAGATATAATTCAATATGGCCTTTTTGATGACTATATCTCGAACTGAGGAGGGAAAGGAATCTATGTAGTGGTGGTGGTGGGCTTCCGTAGTGGTGGTAGTGCCAAGGCCCGGCTCGGCCCGGACGGGCCGAGCCGAAATTCCGAGGGTCCACCCCATTACTCAGTCCTACCCCTTTCCACCGCCGCAACAGGCTTCGGCTTCCTCGGGTTCCGGACATAAAACTCTCTTAGCAGCTCCGCCGAATTTCGGAGATTCTCGACTGGATACTATTTATAGTCTTCCGGCTATCCTTTCTACGAGATCCTTGCTTCGACAGACCCTCTTATCTTTCTTATATCTACTACATCCTCTACCTCCTATTCTTCTTCTTCTCCGTCTATCTTAATTAGTAGGGGTTCAGCGAACCCCTGTTCCGGAAGGCCGTCTTTAGGGTCCAAACTTAGCAGGTCCGAATAAAAGACATTGTAGATTCGGAACGATTTCAGTAGCTGGAGCTGATAAGTTACCGGCGACCTCTTTTCTACTATCTTAAACGGGCCTACGTAGCAGGGGTTAAGCTTGGCGTTGCCTCTTAGCCTTAGGTTCCGCATGTTAAGCTATACCTTTTCGCCTTCTTCAAATTCTATTAGTAACTGCTTTTTATTAGCTCGAGTTACTATCTTCTTCTAAGTCGATTCATCGCCTCCTTTGCTACGCGGATTGCTTCTTTTATCTAAGATCTAAGCGCTTCTGCCGCGGCCGCTGCTACTCTCTTCGATAAGGTAGCAGTAGATGTAGAAGGTTCTAAAGAGCTGGGTTCGTTTAGCGGTTGGAAGCTTATTCTCGGAAGGTAACTATAAGTTATCTCAAACGGCGCTAGTAAGGTGGCCTCTAACTATACTGAATTGGCGCAGAATTCGGCTATAGGAATACCTTAACCCACTCTGCTTAATAATAACTGCAGAAGATTCGTAGATATTTCTCTATCTCGCGGTTAGCTACTTCGGACTAACTGTCGGTTTAAGGGTAAGCGGTTATGCTGAGCTTTCCCCGAATTTCGAGAGCTTGGTTAATAGCTTTCTATATATTAGCGGTAAATTAAGGACCCCTGTCCGTAGTAATAGTGTCCGGCAGACCGTAGTGCTTCTACATATACTGGATTAGCATTCTCGCCGTTTCTTCTGCAGTAGTTCCTTTATCCTTTGCTCGGTAGGGGATAAAGTAGCGCTCTTTGCTTAGTCGATCCACTACGTTAAGCGTAGTATTATATCTATCGGAATCCGGCAGGCCGGTTACGAAATCTATCGTAATATACTGCTACGGTTTCTTAGGGATCGGAAGTGGCTTTAACAGACCGGCCGGAAGGCCGTAACGTAGCTTCGCTGCTCGGCAGGCGTAGCAGTTAGCTATAAACCGGTGGATCTGTTCGAAGATTTGCAGGAACCAGTAGGTTGTCCTTACTGCTTCTATCGTCTTCTTCGAGCCTGCGTAACCGACATCCGTAGAACTATAGACCAGCTGGACGACCTCTGTAATTAGTTCTTCCAGAACTATTAGCTTCCCTAAACTAGTTTTGTCGAGCTTCTGTTGCTGGTTAAGCCGCTCTACTTTTTTATAGAGAGTCTCTTCCTCGGTCGCCGGCTCTACTGCGCAGACCCCTACCTCTTTTAACACCTCGGCGTCTACTATTCGCTCGGTTAGCACCTTCTGGAACATGTTCGGATCTTCCTTCGCGCAGCTGGTCTTCCCTTCTCTTCTCGTTAACGCGTCGACCTTTCTATTTTAAGCTCCTAGTCGATAGGTAATTTTGAAGTCGAATTCGGATAAGTAGGCGGCCTACCGAGCTTGGCGCCGTAATAGCTTCTGCGTCTTTATAAAGTAGGTAAGTAACTGGTGATCCGTAAGGACCTGGACCGTGCTCTTTCCAGCTATAAGCTCCGGTTTCCACTTCTCGAAAGCCTGAATAATAGCTAATAGCTCTTTATTATAAATAGCGTAGTTCTGCTTAGCATTATTTATAGACTTGCTAAAGAAAGCTACTGGATAGAGAGTTTCGTCGTCGCTATATTAAGAGAGGACCCCTGCTGTTACTATGTCGGAAGCGTCTGTTTCTATATAGATTGTCTTTTCTGGTCGGAAGTGCGCCAGAAACCGGCGCCGAGGCTACTGCTTCTTTCAGTCGGATAAAAGCTTCTGTGCACTTCTTATTCTATAGGCCAGCAGCCTCCTTCTTTAATGCTTCGTTTAGGGGTCTTGCTATCTTGCTAAAATCCTTAATAAACTGTCGATAGTAGCTACAGAATCCGAGAAACGCTCTGATTTGTATAGTGTTTCCGGATTTCGGCTGCTTCTATTCCGCGACGGCGGCGACCTTAGAAGGGTCTATCTGAATTCCTTCTCTTCCGACAATAAGACCTAGATATTTGACGGTCTAATAGAACTCGCTCTTCTTTATATCCGTGTTTAGTCCGACTTCGCGGAGTCTCCCTAGCACCCTCTTAATGTAGTCCGTGTATTGCTCTCTCGTCCCTTTAGTGTAAATAAGGATGTTGTCTAAGTAAATAGACACGAATCGTTCTAGCATGTCTATAAAAGTGTAGTTTATAAAACGCTGCTACACTGCCGGCGCGTTAGTAAGTCCGAAAGGCATTGCCAACTACTTGAAATTGCCTATGCGCGTAGCAAATGTCGTAAGGTCTTCCGTTTGTCCTTCCTCGTTCCTTAATTAGTAGAACGCTTAGCAAATATCCAGCTTGCTAAACTACTTAGCTTTAGCTACTCGTTGTATAGTTTTATCGATTAGTAGCAGCGGATACACATCTCTCTTAGTAACCTTATTAAGTCTCTAGTAATCTACGTACAGTCGGAGACTACCTCCGGGTTTCTGTACGAAAAGAATCGGTAACGTATATTCCGCAGAGCTTGGCGTAATAAACTTCTTCGCTAGGTTTTCTCGGACAAACACCTCTACTTAGTCTAGCTTAGCCGGCGATAAGCGTCTTAGGGGTTCGGTTCTCGGCAATGCGGCTCCTTCTTTCAGCCGGATCTTGTTGTTATATTCCGGTTAATAGAGCGGCAGGAGGTTGGAGTCGGCTTTTAAGAACACGTTAGTGTAACTATAGAGTTCTTTCGGTAATACCTCTAACGGATCTACTTCTTCTTCTGCTATTATCTTCCGGTAGTCTTCGATGTCCTTTATTAAGATAGCGTAAATCTTATTGTCCGGCGACCTCGCGAAGTTCGTTAAAGCTTCTGAGCTTATTATTCCGATCGTGTCTAGAGGGTCGGACCGATCCATCGGACCCGCTTCTATAGTCGTTGCGTTCGGTTCCTTGGCGACCTCGGTAACTGATTTGACGGCGGCGACGCCACTCTGTAGGGTTTTGAATCCGAGTGTGCCTTTACTTACGTTAAGAACTGCTTTCTGGTTCTTTATCTATTTCTGTCCTATAATAATGTTAAACCTTCCGATATCTATAATTCGGAACGTCGCTTCTGTAGTTCGACCTGCTAAGGTAGTCTTTAATAGCACGTAGTGCGTAACACTCTCAGTGTCTTGTCCGTTATATGCTGAAATTCGCGTCGGCGAGACTAATTCCACTAGGTAACTATACCTATTTATTAGTTTCTGAACCAATCGATAGTGGACCGCCGCGCCAATAAGGGCTCCTATGTCGATGAAAGCCTTCAATTGAAGTAGTCGGTGCGAGCCTTCGAGGGGGTGGACTGTAATCGGAAGGATAATAGCGGTTTCCGTATTCACTTCTATAGCCGCTAAGAGCGGATCGCTACAACTGTTAATACTTCTATCTTCCAGTAGCGCGGATCGCTCTAGTGCCCTATTGTCTATGCTGGATAGGGGGCCTATCCGTCTAGCTGGTCTTTTCCTAAGATCCTTAGTAGCACTCTACTGTCTATACTGTCGGTGTCGTTTTAAGCCGGCTCGATAGCTTAGATAGTCTTTCTCGGCGGCTGCTGCTTTGTAGCCCGATACTCCTGCTTCTGCTAATCCGTCGCTTGGCATCTCGTAGCGATATAGCTAGGCTTTCTATACGCGTAGCAGGTAGGGACGAACGACGAACGCAGCGAATAAGATAGCTGCTAAGGTGCTCTCCGGAAAGGTGCAGGGGGTCGTATTGTTAGCGTCGTCGACGGCTTCTAGTTCGATTCGCGCGATTTCGCGTAAGCGCTTAGGTTTCTAGCGGTAACTCTCGCTTAGTGCACGAAGCTTTTAAGGTCTTCGTCCTCTACCGACGCTATAGCTGCGGCCAATTTAGGGTTCAGCTTCTGCCTTAGTAGGTAGAGCTGCTTATCTTCTAACAATCTGGCTCTAATAGCATATTTTCTAAACAGTCCGTAGAACTCCTTAAATGTCTGCCGGTTCTGGTTGATCTTATCTAGTTGCTTACGGGCTGTCTTCTTTTAGAATGGATCTCCGAAGCGTTGATCTAGCGCTTTAATCGCTTCTTTAGCGGTTACCTCTTCTAGGTCCGCTACTAACGAAAAAGCTTTACCTTCTAGTCGCGATTCCAGGTATGCCAATCTGTCTCCTGCACTGCTTCCGGCGTAATCGCGGTCTATCTTATTCTTTATTTCCTTTTTAAATACTTCCCAATCTTTAGGGTCTCCGCCCCTAAACGCTAGTAGGTTAGATAGTAACGTTATCGATATGCTACCTTAACTGTAGGCTGCCAGTAAGGCGGTCTCTGCTTGCTCTTCTCGATGTAGTGGCAGCGCTGACGACATCGCTGCTTCTATCTTAGCTAACTAAGTCTTTATCGCCTTTAGTTGTGCTAGTCGATTCGCCGCTTAGTTTTCTAGCATGTCGATAATAGTTTCTGCCGAATCCTTCTCGGCTATTACCGCTTCCATTTTATCTCTTAGTCGCCTGTTCTCTTCTATGTTCCTATAAAACTTCTTTTTAACGAAGGTAATAATGTCGAACACCTTCTTAGCTCTATTTTCTGCTAGATACTCTTCTATTTCCTCCAGCTTGCGTACGTACAGTTCGGTATAGCTCTCTATACCCTTCTTCGCTTTATCTATTTCTTCTTCTATAAGGCCCTTAGTGGCTATTCTATCGTCGAGGATGCTGGTACGCCTATCCCTCGGTCTGTTAGTCTTTCTCTTTCCGCTACAGCCTGTAACGCCGCCCTCTACTGTTAAGAAGCTCTCTATAGCTTTCTTACAGTGCTAGTGTTTGGTTTGGTGTGTGTAGTGTGATGTAGCGCGGTACACTTGAGCCAAAAGGGACTGGTCAAGTAACTCGGAAGTAACTTGACCAATGTGTACTAGATATATAAACCTTGGCAAGGCATAGTAATGACACGGGCCAACCCACCCCGTATTACTACCCCCTGCGCTACAGGCTTACGACCTCGTAAGCTGCGCTTACTTACAGGCTACGTATACTATTGCACAGCCCCCCTATGCAGCATACGCAATCAACCCCCCCCGGCAGGTCTGCACACAGCCAGCTGGACCTTTACCGGGTCTGCCTTATTCTGTACGGAGTGGTGGACAAACGGACACACGTCAACGCTGCTTCCACTCTCCTGTTGAAAGATGCGCCCCCTAGGAATTGAACCCGGGCCTTTCATCGTACACTTTCAGCAGTTACTTCTGAGTTAAGTGATATAGCGCAGTACACTTAAGCCAAAAGGGACTGGTTAAGTAACTCGGAAGTGACTTGACCAATGTGTACCAGATATATAAACCTTGGCAAGGCATAGTAATAACACGGGCCAACCCGCCCTGTATTATAGTGCGCGTGCGTTATTCGGGTGTCCAGATTGTTTAACAGTCCCTTTCGTGCAGCGCGGAGTTAGTATAGTAAGTAAGTTCGAGATATAATAATCCGGGCACGTAGATATAATTCAATACAGCCTTTTTAATAACTATATCTCGAACTAAGGAGGGAAAGGAATCTATATAGTGGTAGGTAAGAGCTTTAGGGGTGGCTTGCCAAGGCCCGGCTCGGTCCGGAAGGGCCGAGCCGAAATTCCGAGGGTCTACCCTATTACTTAGTCCTATCCCTTTCTGCCGCTGCAACAGTTACTACCTACGATAGTAAGGCTCTGGCCGAGTACCCCTCCTAGGCTGCCTAGATACGCTCTAAGCTTCTGGTCGACTTAGGAGCATACCTAACCGAGCTAGACAAGGTAGTATACCTCTTTAGGAGGTTAAAGGGTAATCCGGGCATGCAGATAAGATTCAATACAGCCTTTTTGATAACTATATCTCGAACTAAGGAGGGAAAGGAATCTATATAGTGGTGGGCGAGAGCTTTAGGGGTAGTGTGCTAAGGCCCAGCTCGGTCCGGAAGGGCCGAGCCGAAATTCTGAGGGTCCACCCTATTGCTTAGTCCCACCCCTTTCTACCGCTGCAACACTACCCCCCTCCCTTATTAGCGGTCGCCCTCGACCGCTTACTTATCTGTTCCTCCTTTTTTTTTAAGATTTATATCGTTACTATCTAACGTCTTTACTTGTCGTCTATCTGATCCGTTCTATCTGATCGGAGCTAGCGGTTACCCGAGCTGCGGCTTGACCGGTCTATGCGCCGTCTCGTAGGTCCATATAGATCTATCTGCCTCTCGCCGTCTTCTTCTTTTTCTTTCTCTACTAAAGCCCTTACCTATCGCAGGGCCGGCGGCGCCGACGCCGGTTTACGGCGTCGGCGAGCTGCCTGCCGATGCAAAGATAGGTAGTAGCCGAGTCGAAGACTCCAGCGAAGCGACCGCTACGATCGTCTTTATCGGTTTCTTTATTAATAGAGCGGACGCGGCTTTTCTTCTTCTTCCGGATTTATTAATTTCCTAGCCACTCGGGTCGCGGCTTTCTCGGATTCTGGACGTAAAATTCTCTTAGTACCGCCGCCGAATTCCGGAGGTTCTCGGCCGGATACGATTCGTAGTCTTCTGGCTATCCTTTCTATAAGATCCTCGCTTCGATAGATCCTCTTCGTTTTTTCTTATATCGATTACGTCTTCTACCTCCTACTCTTCTTCTTTGCCGTTTATCTCTACTGACAGGGGTTCGGCGAACCCCTGTTCCGGAAGGCCGTCTTTAGGGTCTAAACTTAACAGGTCCGAATAGAAGACATCGTAGATCCGGAACGATTTCGACAGCTAGAGCCGGTAGGTTACTGGCGACCTCTTTTCTACTATCTTGAACGGACCTACGTAACGAGGGTTGAGCTTCGCGTTGCCTTTTAGCCTTAGGTTCCGCATGTTAAGCTATACCTTTTGGCCTTCCTTAAATTCTATCGGTAACCTCTTTCTATTAGCTCGAGTTACTATCTTTTTCTAAGCCGATTCTATTACCTCCTTTGCTACCCTAATCGCTTCTTCTATCTAAGATCTAAGCGCTTCTGCCGCTGCTGTAGCGATTCTCTTCGACGAGGTAGCGGTAGAAGGTTCTAAAGGGCCGGGTTCGTTTGGCAGTTAAAAGCTTATCCTCGGAAGATAACCGTAGGTTATCTCGAACAGCGCCAGTAATGTAGCTTCTAATCGTGCAGAATTGGCGCAGAATTCGGCTATCGGCAACACCTTAACCCATTCTGCTTAATAATGGCTGCAGAAGATTCTTAGATATTTCTCTATCTCTTAGTTAGCTACTTTAGACTGGCCGTCGGTCTAAGGGTAAGCGGCCGTGCTGAGCTTTTTATGAATTCCGAGGGCTTGGTTAATAGCTTTATATACGTCGGCGGTGAATTAAGGACTGATCCGGGGTGGTGTGCCCGGGTCACTGCTATGCCTTGCCAAGGTTTATAATCTGGTACACATTGATCAAGTCACTTCCGAGTCACTTGATCAGTCCTTTTTGGCTTAAGTGTACCGCGCCGCATCACTTAACTCGGAAGTAACTGCTGAAACTGTACGTGAAAGGCCTGGGTTCAATTCCCAGGGGGCGCATCTTTCAACGCCGAGTGGAAGCAGCGTTGACGTATGTCCGTTTGTCCACCACTCCGTACAAATGAGGCAGACCCGGTAAAGGTCCAGCTGGCTGTGTGCAGACCTGCCGGGGGGGGGTTGATTGCGCACGATTCACAGGGGGGCTGTGCATAAGGTGCGTGGCCTGTAAGCAAGCGCAGCTTACGAGGTCGTAAGCCTGTAGCGCAGGGGGTGGTGATCCGGGGTGGTGTGCCCGGGTCACTGCTATGCCTTGCCAAGGTTTATAATCTGGTACACATTGATCAAGTCACTTCCGAGTCACTTGATCAGTCCCTTTTGGCTTAAGTGTACCGCGCCGCATCACTTCCGACCTCTTAGCTCCCCCCTTAACAAGGAGTAGGGTTATGTTAGTAACTCCGTACAGAGGGTAGGGTCGTGCTAGCGCCGCTAAGTTGCAGTCCTTAGGGCGACGGCTGGCTTAGGTCTAGGACCTAGGCTAGTCCTCGCGCCCTAGGTGCCTGGTAGCTATAGAGTTATGCGCCTGTTGTATTAAGCTCGTATAGAGCTTCTCGTCTGCTAGGACCTAAATCCGATTCCTGAACTTTAGGTTGTTCTCCTCGTCTACTAAGCACTCTGCTGCTGACACCTTAAGATAGAGCTCGGCTGGAAGCTTTCGTTGCCCTCCTTAGGTCGCTGTACAGGCCTCTTAGTATACCTCGTCCTTTTCCACTGCCTCTTCCTATACTTGCAGTTAGGGTTCCTATAGGTGTGTCGCCGCTAGGCGGATAGTCTCCTCGCCTGGCTCCTCCTTAAACATCTGGAATGTTCGTAACTTTAGCTAGTCGTCCTCGTATGTCGTTAGTATGTCCTAGTCCTGTCTGGATAGTATATCGGCCCTGCTGTTGTCCTTACCCTTGCGATACTAGAGTCTTATATTAAACCGGCTTAGGTACATTGCCTACTGTACGTACCTCTCGGACAGCTTCTAGAGCTAAGTGAAGTACTCTAGATTCTTATAGTCTGTTAGGGCGAGGAACTCGGGCACCGAGCGGAGTTCTCTATCCTATGCTTCGCAACACTATACGACTGCTAGCAACTCTTTGTCGTAGATAGGGTAGTTGCACTTAGCTAGGGAGTTCTTCTTAGAGAAATACGCGTATAGGTGTAGGAGTCCGTCCGAGCCTACCTGTAACAGGATACCTCTAATGCAGTACCCTAAGGAGTCAGTTTCCAGTATTGTCGTACGCTCTAGGTTAAAGGCGGCAAGCGTTGGTCCTGTAGTAAAGAGCTCCTTTAGCTTGTTAAAGCTCCTATTGCATTCGTCCGTCTATTTGAACTGCTTGTCCTTGTGCATTAGCTTAACTAGAGGGCGTACGATCTCCGAGTAGTTCTGTATAAACTAGCGGTAGAAGTTGGCAAACCTAAGAAATTCCTGTACGTCCTTAACGTTCGTAGGCGGCTTCTATTGCTTAATAGCATTAATCTTCTTTCTATCTATACTAATGCCTTTCCCTGCCTCGATAATAAAACCTAGGTATTTCGTATACTGGACACCGAATTCGCATTTGTTAATATCGAGGTACAAGCTAGCCTGCTGCAGTCGGTCCAGCACCTTCTTAACGTCCTGTACGTAATCTGCGTAGGTGCTATCTGTAAAAACCAGGGTATCGTTAAGGTATACCGAGCAGATGTCGTCTAGTAACCCTTACAGGGACTTGTTAATATACCTTTAGAAGGTTGCCGGTACGTTAGCAAGGCCGAAGGGGGTAACAAGCTACTTAAAAAGACTATATCTTGTACAGAAGGCAGTTATCTATTTATAGCCTTCCTTAATCCGTATCTTGTAGAAGGCTAAGACTACGTTAAGCTTAGTAAACTACTTCGCCTTGCTGATCTGTCCGAGAGTCTCCTTAATAAGGGGTAGGGGGTACCGGTCCTTCTTAGTAATCGCGTTAATGCCTCTGTAGTCTATACAGAAATGTAATCCGGCCTTCCCCTCCTTATAGACAAACAGTACTAGGGCTCCTGCAGACGACGTACTTGCCTAAATAAACCCTTTGGCAAGCAGGTCGTCCAGTGTCTTGCGCAGTACTAAGAGTTCTCTAGAGGACATTCTATACAGCAGTCCGTACAGTACCTCCGGCAGGCCCCTATCTGGACAGGGTTCTAGCTAGATGTTATAGTTAATTCCTTCTCCTTAGTGTAGCAGCAGTTTCGAGGCCGACTTTAGCTCGAAGAGGTCTAGGTATCCAGTATACTCCCTTAGGAGCTTCGTATAGGGGTCCGTTACTTTCTTAGGTGCTAATACCTTCTTAATGTCCGCTGTTGCTGTGTTGATTTCGGCCTTAGCATTGTTACCTTACAGAGCCTTCCCTTGGTCTCGGGGCCTCTGCTTCGTCGACGCTCCGGCTGTAGCGCTGTCGCCCTGCTGGATCCTCCCCTAGTCTTAGAGCCTCTGCTTCGTTACTGCCAGGTACAGCCGTCCTCGTCTAACGTCTAGCTTGCCCCTCTAGCGCTCTATCTATAGCTTCCCTAGTATTAGGTTATACCCTAACTTGTCCTGTACAATATAGAGGTATAAGTCCTGCTTATAGTGTCCCTGTACCTCTATCGTTACTTTTACTATATAGGTAATGTCCGGTCCTCGCCCGGTAATGCCCAATATACGTACAGGTACCGTAGGGGTCGTCTTAATCCGATGTCTCTATACGAAGTCTTCGCTAATTACTCTGTATACTAAACATCCTGTGTCAATTAATGTCTGCGCCGTTGCGGACCCGTTTAACGTTAGCCGTACGATAAACGGCGTCGTCGTTATGTAGTTGCTCTTAAAAGATAGCTAAGTAATACTTTAATTTAGCAGTCTATCTCGTGTACGCCTCTGGCAGAGCCTTCGCTTAGAGGCTACTCTTTTCCCGACTCGTTGTCGTCTAAGTAGGACTCTTAATCTTCTCGTTAGGGCGCTGCAGTTGCTACCCTTGCGGTAGTCGGCCGTCCCCTAGATCTCTCTACTAGCAAAAGCCTGCAATTCCGTACAGTGTAGCCTATCTTGCTATACCGGTAGCAGCTCCCTTCTACTCGTCTCTTGTTAAGGGTAGCTATGTCTACCTATTGCGCCCTTTTAGTAGCGGCCCTTAGCCGTATAGTAACGGCTGCCGCCACCCTTGTTATCGTTGGTTCCTAGTCTATAGCGTCTGTCTGTCGCTAGAGGGGTTGTCTTATCTCTTAAGCGCGGCTTATCTGTCCAAGCCTACGCTGCTAGTCGTCGACTATCCTAAGGAGATCGCAGAATTCCTCGTACGTAGCTGGTCGCATTATGCCTACTAGCCCTGTTATAATCTCCCTAGAGAGGCCTACCTCTAAAGAGGTAATTTTTATCCTGTCCTTATATTAGAGACCTCCTGCTTCTGCTAAAGTCTAGTCAAATTCTGCAAGGAATTCTTATACGGTCTTGCATCCTTGCTTTATTGTATTAACCCGTAGGAGTGCTTAGCTCTCGCAGTCTGGGTCCTTGTAGCTCTTGTCTAGAGCTGCCTAGAGCATCGTCGTCGTAGCTATTGCCGGGTTGGCAATAGCCGTCTCGTAGTACGGCAGAATTCGTGCTGCCGCCCTGCCTGTTAGGGGGCGTCGCCCGGCCCAGGTGCTGAACCCGACCTGAGCCGACCGTCGCCCTAAAGACTGCGACTTAGCGGCGCCAGCACGATCCCACCCTCCGTACGGAGTCACCGACAAGACCCCTCTCCTGTACGGAGGGAGAACACTACGGTCCTGCACAAAGGGGGAACTACCGCCCCTTGGATTAGGGGGAAACCCGGCACCACCGTACAGAGGAGGTAACTCCTGATCCTCCGTACAGAGGGTGAACCTTGCACCCCGGCACAAAGGGGAAATTGCTAGCTTGGCTTCGTAGGTACAAATCGTACGGAGCAGACGACGAAGGAACTGCCTATTAGTTCCTTTATATAGATACCCGACCTTAAGTTTCTGAGCCAAGATTCTTAAGCCTTTTACATTAGGAACTGATCTCACTGTCGGTGACTGCAGTAATAGAGCAAGATAGACGGCGACATCCCTATAGAACCTACGGCTATAGAGGGACACATACACCGCGTATACGAGGAGCTGCTGGAAAGCAAGAGGCAGCTCGAACAGCAAGTAAGCTACCAGGCTGCGATGATTTCCCAACAGGAACAGGAGCTACGACAGCTTAGGGCGTCCGATCGCGATCCGACCCCTACGACGACAAACACGATGACCCCTACCCCGACCCCCAAGAGCAAACTCCCCGACGTCTCTACGTACGATAGTGAGGCCCCGGCCGAGTACCCCTCCTGGGCGGCTTAGATGCGCTCTAAGCTCCTAGTTGACTTAGGAGCATACCCGACCGAGCTAGACAAGGTAGTCTACCTCTTTAGGAGGTTGAAGGGCAGGGCGGCAGCACGAATTCTGCTGTACTACGAGACGGCCATTGCCAACCCGGCAATAGCCACGACGACGATGCTCTAGGCAGCTCTAGACAAGAGCTACAAGGACCTGGACCGCGAGAGCCGAGCGCTCCTACGGGTCAACACAATAAAACAAGGACGCAAAACCGTACAAGAATTCCTTGCGGAATTTGACCAGACTTTGGCAGAAGCAGGGGGTCTCTAATAGGAGGACAGGATGAAAATCACCTCTCTAGAGGTAGGCCTCTCTAAGGAAATTATGACAGGGCTGGTAGGTGTAATGCGGCCAGCTACGTACGAGGAATTTTGTAACCTTCTTAGGATAGTCGACGACCAGCAACGCAGGCTAGGACGGATAGGCCGTGCTTAGGAGATAAGACAACCTCCCTAGCGACAGACAGATGCTATAGACTGGGAACCGACGACGACGAGGGTGGCAGCAGCAGCCACTGTACGGCTAAGGGCCGCTACTAAGAAGGCGCAATAGGTAGACATAGCTACCCTTAACAAGAGGCGAGCAGAAGGGAGCTGCTACCGGTGTAGCAAGATAGGCTACACTATACGGAATTGCGGGCTTCTGCTAGCAGAGAGACCTGGGGGACGGCCGACCACCGCAAGGGTGGCCACTGCAGCGCCTTAACGAGAAGATCAGGTGTCCTACTCGGACGACGACGAGTCGGGAAAAGAGTAGCCTCTAAGCGAAGACTCTGCCAGAGGCGGGTGCGAGATAGACTGCCAAATCAAAGCATTACTTGGCTATCTTTTAAGAGCAATTACATAACGACGACGCCGTTTATCGTACGGCCGACATTGAACGGGTCCGCAACGGCGCGGACACTGATTAACACGGGATGTTTGGTGTATAGAGTGATCAGCGAAGACTTCGTACGGAGACATCGGATTAAGACGGCCCCTACGGTACCTGTACGCATGCTAGGCATTACCGGGCAGGGACCGGACATTACCCATATAGTAAAAGTAACAATAGAGGTACAAGGACACTATAAGCAAGACTCGTACCTCTATGTCGTACAGGACAAGTTGGGGTATAACCTGATACTGGGGAAGCCTTAGATAGAGCGCTAGAAGGGCAAGCTGGACGTCGGACGAGGACGGCTGTACCTAGTAGCAACAAAGCGGAGAATCCGGGACCAGGGCAGGTCCCTGCAAGGTGGCAATGCCAAGGCCGAAATCAACACAGCAACGGCGGACATCGAGAAGGCATTAGCACCTAAGGAAGCGACAAACCCCTGTACGAAGCTCCTAAGAGAGTATGTTGGGTACCTGGACCTCTTTAAACCGAAGTCGGCCTCGAAACTGCTGCTACACCGAGGGGAAGGGATTGACTATAACATCTAGCTAGAACCCCGCCTAGATAGGAGCCTGCTGGAGGTACCGTACGGACCGCTGTACAGGATGTCCTCTAGAGAACTCCTAGTACTGCGCAAGACGCTGGACGACCTGCTTGCTAAAGGGTTTATCCAGGCCAGTACGTCGTCCGCAGGAGCCCCAGTACTGTTTGTCTACAAGGAGGGGAAGGCTGGATTGCGTTTTCTGCGTAGACTACAGAGGCATTAACGCGATTACTAAGAAGGACCGGTACCCTCTACCCCTTATTAAGGAGACCCTCGGACGAATCAGCAAGGCGAAGTAGTTCACTAAGCTTAACGTAGTCTCGGCCTTCCACAAGATACAGATTAAGGAAGGCTGTAAATAGATAACTGCCTTCTGTACGAGATACGGTCTTTTTAAGTAGCTGGTTACCCCCTTTGGCCTTGCCAATGCACCGGCAACCTTCCAAAGGTACATCAACAAGTCCCTGCAAGGGTTACTAGACGACATCTGCTCGGCATACCTCGACGACACCCTGGTTTTTACGGACGGCACCTACGCAGACTACGTACAGGATGTCAAGAAGGTGCTGGACCGTCTGCAGCAGGCGGGCTTGTACCTCGACATCGACAAGTGTGAGTTTGGTGTCCAACGTACGAAATACCTAGGTTTTATTATCGAGGCAGGGAAAGGCATCAGCATAGATAGGAAGAAGATTGATGCTATTAAGCTATAGAAGCCGCCTATAAACGTTAAGGGCGTACGGGAATTCCTTGGGTTTGCCAACTTCTACCGCTAGTTTATACAGAACTACTCGGAGATCGTGCGCCCCCTAGTTAAGCTAACGCACAAGGACAAGCAGTTCAAATAGTCGGACGAATGCAATAAGAGCTTCGACAAGCTAAAAGAGCTCTTTACTACAGGACCAACGCTCGCCGCCTTTAACCCAGAGCGTACGACAATACTGGAAACCGACTCCTTAGGGTACTGCATTAGGGGTATCCTGTTACAGGTAGGCCCGGACGGACTCCTATACCTATGCGCGTATTTCTCTAAGAAGAACTCCCCGGCTAAGTGCAACTACCCTATCTACGACAAAGAGTTGCTGGCAGTCGTATAGTGTTGCGAAGCCTGGGATAGGGAACTCCGCTCGGTGCCTAAGTTCCTTGCCCTAACGGACTACAAGAACCTGGAATACTTCACTTAACCCTGGAAACTGTCTAAGAGGCACGTACGATAGGCAATGTACCTAAGCCGGTTTAACATAAGACTCCAGTACCGCAAGGGTAAGGACAACAGCAGGGCCGACGCACTGTCTAGACAGGACCAGGACATGCCAACGACGTACGAGGACGACCGGCTGAAGTCGCGGACATTCCAGATGTTCAAGGAAGAGCCAGGCGGGGAGACTATCCACCTGGCGGCGACACATCTATAGGAACCCTAACTGCAAGCTTGGGAAGAGGCAGTGGAAAAGGACGAGGCATACCGAGGGGCCTGTACAGCGATCTAGGGAGGGCAACGGAAACTCCCAACCGAGCTCTACCTAAAGGTATCGGCAGCCGAGTGTTCAGTAGACGAGGAGAACAACCTGAAGTTTAGAAATCGGATATAGGTCCCGGCGGACGAGAAGCTCTGTACGGGCTTAATACAACGAGCACATAACTCTATAGCTACCGGGCACCTAGGGCGCGAGGAGACGTACAGCATTATCGCCTGGGACTACTACTGGCCAGCGATAGCGAAGGACATTCGCAGGTTCGTACGGAACTGCGATGTATGCGGACGAACGAAGCTCTAGCGCGAGCTAAAGCATAGGCTGCTGAAGCCCCTGCCGATACCGGATCGACCCTGGCAAGACCTAACTATAGACTTTATTACAGACCTCCCTAAGAGTAACGGACGGCGAAACATTATAGTAGTTACGGACAAGTTGACGAAGGGGGTAATACTGGAGGGGATGGACTCCACTACGGCTAAAGACACCGCCTAGGCCTTTATCCGGACGACGTTCAGCAAGCACGGTTTCCCCAGGTCAATTGTATCAGACCGGGGGTTACAGTTTACAAGCCAACTCTGGGCACGGATCTGCCAGTTACTGAGGGGTAGAGCGTCGCCTGTCCACCGCATAGCACCCGCAGACGGACGGGGCGACGGAGAGGGCCAACTTAACCCTAGAGGCGTACCTCCGAGCGTACGTCGACTATAACCAGACGAACTGGAACTGCCTCCTCCTAATGGCGGAGCTGGCTATTAACAGCCGTACGGCCGATGCTACAGGACTGTCCCCCTTCTTTATAACCTATAGATACGACTATTCCCCGCTCCTACCGACCCCCAAGTAGCAACACCCTACGCCCTATACGATCTCCAATCCAGCAAGGAGAGGCCATCGTACGGACAATTACAAATGCCTATTAATAGGCAAAAGCAAGCCTGGCCCTAGCCTAGCAGAACGCGGAAGAGCAGGCCAACAAGGGACGACAGGCTGCACTAAGGTACGAGGCAGGGGATAAGGTCTGGCTAAACCAGCGAAACATCCGTACGGACCGGCCGAGCAAGAAGTTAGATTGGAGAAACAGGAAGTTTACGGTGATCCGGCCGGTAGGGACACACGCTGTACGACTAAACACTCCTCCAGGGATTTACCTAGTCTTCTACGTAGACCTCGTACGACCGGCGAGCACGGACCCCTTGCCGCATTAGACGACTAACGACGGGCGCCTACCCGCAATTATAACCGAGGGCTAAGAAGAGTACAAGGTAGAGGGGATCCTTAAAAGCCGGAGGAAGCGGGGGAAGACAGAGTACTTAGTGAAATGGAAAGGATGGACAGAGCCTACGTAGGAACCGTACGAGGCTCTGTAAGACACGACCGCACTGGACAGATAGGAGGAGGACCATTCCCCTACCTAGTCGCAATAACCCTGCGCCGTACAGCGGAAAGAGGCACGATCTACCCTAAGGACAGGGTAGCCGCAGGCAGAACTAGGTTGTCGAAGGATCGAGCACTACGACGTAGGACACTATAGGAGCCTACTAACACGACACCGTACGACGCCGTACGAGATAAGGGCTGGAAGAAAGGAACAGCCAAGGGACGAATAGGAGGGGGGAGCGGAGATAAGACAAGAGAGAAGACCGGCCGAAAATTCTTATATTCCCTAGGGGGAACCAAACTACCCTACTTATTATCTGAAATCTCCACTACCTCAGGCCCGGCCGGGCCCCTACCCCCACTAGGACCACCCCCAGGGCCAGCCCCAGGGAGCAGAGGCACCCCCCTACCCCCAGGTCCAGCCCTAGGGAGCAGAGGCACCCCCCTACCCCTACGTGCCTCCCCCGGCCGGCGGAAGGGGCAGTAGAGGGAGCTATCCTTCCACTTGCACGAGGCATACACCCCAGCCCAGAAGCCTAGGAGGCGGTATAGGCTAAGTAAGGGCTAGGGGGAGTTGGGGCAGGGGGCACAGAGCTAGCCCTAGGTAGCGATAAGGAGGGCGTTAACGTACGACGGCCGGGCCGTAGCTACCCGCTCTGGTGTAACCCGGGCAGGGTTACACTAGAAGGCGTAGAAGGGGAGCCCGGCCGCGTCCTGCTGCTCGCGGGTGTAGCACCTAAGACGTTAGCCCAGACCGTACAGGAGACGAGAATCTGTACGAACCGGAGGAGCAGCTGCTGGTCAAGGTAAGGGCCCTACTGTATAAGGACAAAGTAGGGGGGGAGCCCAGCCGGACGAGGGGGAGGGGCGGGGCCAGCGGCAACGAGGGAACCACTGGACGACATAGTAGTTAGTTGGTAGTTGGTAGTTAGTAGTTAGTAGCTGGTAGTAGCTAGTAGTGGACGGTAATAGTAGATAGTAGATAGTAGATAGTGGAGGGCGGACGGTATACAGGGAGAAAAGGAGGGGGAAGGGAAGAGGAGGGAGGAGGCTTGGGCTAACTGCCTGCTATAGGGAATAGCAAGCAGGGCAGCTGCTACAGACGGGTGAAATAGCAAGAGGCAACTGCGACCCGGAGGAAGCGACGAGGGACGACGACTCGGCACTGTACGAAATAGGACGCTGCAAACTGCCAAGGAAAAAAAAACTTGATACAGCAGGAGCTGGGTGATTTGGGCACGCCGCCGTACGAGGGAAACTGCGAGAAGGGAAGGGGGGGGGTATTGTTAGGGGGCGTCGCCCGGCCTAGGTGCTGAACCTGACCTAAGCCGACCGTCGCCCTAAAGACTGCGACTTAGCGGCGCCAGCACGATCCCACCCTCTGTACAGAGTCACCGACAAGACCCCTCTCCCGTACGGAGGGAGAACACCACAGTCCTGCACAAAGGGGGAACTACCGCCCCTTGGATTAGGGGGAAACCCGGCACTACCGTACAGAGGAGGTAACTCCCGATCCTCCGTACGGAGGGTGAACCTTGCACCCCGGCACAAAGGGGAAATTGCTAGCTTAGCTTCGTAGGTACAAATCGTACAGAGCAGACGACGAAGGAACTGCCTATCAGTTCCTTTATGTAGATACCCGACCTCAAGTTTCTGAGCCAAGATTCTTGAGCCTCTCACACTGCCCTTTAACCTCCTAAAGAGGTAAACTACCTTGTCCAGCTCGGTCGGGTAGGCTCCTAAGTCGACCAGAAGCTTAGAGCGTATCTGGGCAGCCTAGGAGGGGTACTTAGCCAGAGCCTTACTATCGTATATAGAGACGTCGGGGAGTTTGCTTTTAGGGGTCAGGGTGTAGGCTATTATGTTCGTCGTCGTTGTAGGGGTCGGATCGCGATCGGACGCCCTAAGCTGTCGTAGCTCCTGTTCCCGTTAGGAAATTATCGCAGCCTAGTAGCTTACTTGTTGCTCGAGCTGCCTCTTGCTTTCTAGCAGCTCCTCGTATACGCAGTGCATATGCCCCTCTATAGCCGTAGTTTCTATAGGGATGTCGCTGTCTATCTTTGTTTTATTACTGCAGTTACCGACAGTAAGATTAGTTCCTAATGTAAGGGGCTTAAGAATCTTAGTTTAGAAACTTAAGGCTGGGTATCTATATAAAGGAACTGATAGGCAGTTCCTTCGTCGTCCGCTACTGTACAATTTGTACCTACGAAGCTAAGCTAGCAATTTCCTCCTATATAGGGGTGCAAGGTTTGCACTCTGTATAGAGGATCGGGAGTTTCCCCTCTATATAGTAATGCAGAGTTTTCCCTCTATTTAGAGGGGCGGCAGTTCCCCTCTATGCAGGACTATAGGGTTCTCCCTCTGTATAGGAGTAGGGTCCTGTCGGTAGTTCCGTACAGAGGGTAGGGTTATGCTAGCGCCGCTAAGTCGCAGTCCTTAGGGCGACGGCTGGCTTAGGTCGGGTCCAGGACCTGGGCTGGGCGGCGCCCCCTAACAGTATTTGTAATCGTCTGTATAATAGCTTCCCCTTGCTAAATCGGGGAGCGTATAGGGCGTAGAGTAGCACTGCTTAGAGTTAGTAGGAGCGGGGAGTAGTCGTATCTATAGGCTATAAAGAAGGGGGACAGTCCTATAGTATTCGCTATACGACTGTTAATAGCTAGCTCTGCTATAGGGAGAAGGCGGTTCCAATTCGTCTAGTCGTAGCTAACGTACGCTTAGAGGTACGCTTCCAGCGTATAATTGACCCTCTCCGTCGCACCGTCTGTCTATAGGTGCTATATAGTAGATAGGCGACGTTCTACGTTTAACAATTAGCAAATCCTTGCCTAGAGTTAGCTTGCAAACTGCGTACCCTAGTCCGATACAATTGACCTCGGGAATCTGTACTTGCTAAACGTCGTCTGTATAAATGCCTAAGCGATGTCCTTAGCTATAGTAGAGCTTATTCCCTCTAGTATTACCCTCCTTGTTAGCTTGTCTATTACTACTATAATGTTGCACCGTCTGTCGCTCTTAGGGAGGTCTGTAATAAAATCTACTGTTAGGTCCTGCTAGGGCCGGTCTAGTATTAGTAGGGGTTTTAATAGGCTATGCTTTAGCTCGCGCTAGGGCTTCGTTCGTCTGTAGACATCGCAGTTCTGTACGAACCTACAGATGTCCTTCGCTATTGCCAGCTAGTAGTAGTTCCTAGCGACGATACTGTACGTCTCCTTGCACCCTAGGTGTCTGGTTGCTATTAAGTTATACGCCTGTTGTATTAAGCTCGTATAGAGCTTCTCGTCTACTAGGACCTAAATCCGATTTGTTAGGGGGCGCCGTCTAGCCAGGTCCTGGACCTAAGCCAGCCGTCGCTCTAAGGATTGCGACTTAGCAGCGCTAGCACGACCCTACCCTCTGTACAGAGTTACTAATACGATCCTACCCCTGTACAGAGGGAGAATCCTATAGCCCTATACAGAGGGGAATTGCCGCCCCTCTAAACAGAGGGAAAACTCTATATTACTGTATAGAGGGAAACTCCTAACCCTCTGTACAGAGTGTAAGCCTTGTATCCCTATATAGAGGGAAATTCCTAGCTTAGCTTCGTAGATACAAATTGTACAGCAGCAGGCGACAAAGGAACTGCCTATTAGTTCCTTTATATAGATACCTAGCCTTAAGTTTCTAAACTAAGATTCTTAAGCCCTTATATTAGGAACTAATCTTACTGTTAGTAACTGCAGTAATATAACGAAGATAGATAGCGACATCCCTATAGAACCTGTAACTGTGCAGGATTAGATGCACTGCGCGTACGAGGAGCTGCTAGCACATAAGAGGCAGCTCGAACAGTAAGTAAGCCACTAGGCTGCTATAATTTCCTAACAGGAACAGGAGCTCCGACAGCTTAGGGCGTCCGATTGCGATCCGACCCCTACGACGACGACGAATACGACGGCCTACACCCTAGCCCCTAAGAGCAAACTTCCTAACGTTACTGATCCGGGCACGCAGATATAATTCAATACAGCCTTTTTAATAACTATATCTTAAACTAAGGAGGGAAAGGAATCTATATAGTGGTAGGTAAGAGCTTTAGGGGTGGCTTGCCAAGGCCCGGCTCGGTCCGGAAGGGCTAAGCCGAAATTCCGAGGGTCCACCCTATTACTTAGTCCCATCCCTTTCTGCCGCCGCAACACCACCCCCCCTCCCTTACTAGCGGTCGACCTCGACCGCTTACTTATCTGTTTTCTCTCTTTTTTTTTTTTTTTTTTTAATACGGCCGTTACCTCTTCGCTTTCTTCTATTTCGAAATTATCCCCTTTTTTATCTTCTTTCTTCTTATATCGTCGCTATCTAACTTCTTTACTTCGGTGTCTATCTAATTAGAAGAGCTATCTAATCGGAACCGGCGGTTACCTAAGCTGTAGTATAACCGGTCTGTGCTCCGCTGCGGATGTCTATATAGATCTATCTGCGGCTCGCTATCTCTTCTTCTTTTTCTTTTCCACTATAGCCTTTGGCGCTACCGCGAGGCTGCTTTAATAGCGTCGGCTTCGTTCTTTGTCGTTATTATCCTTCTGGCCGAGTCGACGGATAGCGGTAACGGAGAGCAAAGACCGTTACTAAGCGTGCCGACGCAGTAGCGCCGTCCTCGGCCTTACCGCTATTATCCGCTAGTCCTGGCCAGCAGTGGTAGTAGTGGAGCCGAAGACACCGGCTAGCGATTTCTACGATCGTCTTTATCGGCTTCTGCACTAATAGAGCAGACGCAGCTTTTCTTCTTCTTCTTCCGGAATAATTAGCTTTAGAGCCACTTAGGCTTTGATCCGGGCACGCAGATATGATTCAATACGGCCTTTTTGATAACTATATCTCGAACTGAGGAGGGAAAGGAATCTATGTGGTGGTGGTGGTGGGCTTCCGTGGTGGTAGTGGTGCAAAGGCCCGGCTCGGCCCAGACGGGCCGAGCCGAAATTCCGAGGGTCCACCCTATTACTTAGTCCCACCCCTTTCCACCGCCGCAACACCACCCCCCTCCCTCACCAGCGGTCGCCCTCGACCGCTTAGTCACCCTATCTATCCAAAAATCTCCGCTTTGCTTTTTTTTTTTTTTTTTTGATTCGTCGTCTCCTTCTCGAAAATCCCCTCTAACGCCGACGTTACTTCTTCCGTCTTCTATCAAAAACAACGTTCTCTTTATCGCTTCTTCAATTTCTTACGTCGTCGGCGTCTGAAGTCCTTTACTTGGCGTCTATCGAATCCGTGCGCCTGATCCGTACTATCTGATCTGAGCCGTGGGTCTTCTGAGCTGCGGCTCGGCTGGTCTGTGCGTCGGCGCAGAGATCTATATAGATCTCTTCGCGGCGCCGTTTTTCTTCTTCTTTTTCTCTTCTACCAAAGTCCTTACCTACCGCAGGGGCGGCGGCGCTGGCACGCTACGGCGTGGGCGAGCTCCCTGCCGCACTGCCGATAGATAGTAGACGAGTCGAAGACCTCCCTAAGGCGACCGTCGCGATCGTTTTCTTCGGCCTCTGCGCCGATAGAGCGGACGCAGCTTTCTTCTTCTTTCTTCCGCATTGTCGACATCAGAGCTACGCTGGTTTCGGCTTTTCCGGGTTCTGCACGTAGAACTCTCTTAGCAGCTCCGCCGAATTCCGCAGGTTCTCGATCGGATACTATTCGTAGTCTTCTGGCCACCCCTTCTACGAGATCCTCGCTTTGATAGACCCCCTTATCTTCTTTACGTCCATTATATCTTCTACCTCCTACTCTTCTTCTTTACCGTCTATCTCGATAGGCGGGGGTTCGGCGAACCTCTGTTCCGGCAGACCGTTCTTAGGGTCTAAGCTTAGCAGGTCTAAATAGAAAACGTCGTAGATCCGGAACGATTTCGGTAGCTGGAGCCGATAGGTCACCGGCGACCTCTTTTCCACTATCGTAAACGGACCTACGTAGTGCGGATTGAGCTTGGCGTTGCCTTTTAGCCTCAGGTTCTTCGTGTTAAGCTATACCTTTTGGCCTTCTTCGAATTCTATCGGTAACCGCTTCTTATTAGCTCGAGTTACTATCTTCTTCTAAGTCGATTCTATCGCGTCTTTCGCTACTTTAATAGCTTCTTCTATCTAAGATCGGAGCGCTTCCGCCGCCGCGGCGGCGACTCTCTTTAACGACGTAGTGGTAGAAAGCTCCGGCGAGCCGGCGTCGCTCAGCGGATAGAAGCTTAGCCTCGGAAGATAACCGTAGGTTATCTCGAACGGCGCCAGTAACGTAGCTTCTAACTGTGCTAAATTGGCGCAGAATTCAGCTATTGGCAACATCTTAACCCACTTTTCTTAATAATAGCTGCAGAAGGTTCGCAGATATCGCTCTATCTCGCGATTAGCCACTTTAGACTGACTGTTAGTTTGAGGGTAAGCAGCGGTGCTGAGCTTTCTACGAATTCTGAGAGCTTAATTGATAGCCTTCTACACGTCGGCAGTGAATTGAGGACCCCTATCCGTAGTGATAGTGTCCGGCAGGCTATAGTGCTTCTATACGTGTCTAATTAGCATCCGCGCGGTCTCTTCTGCGGTCGTTCCTTTGTCTCTAGCTCGACAGGGGATAAAGTAGCGCTCTTTGCTTAGCCGGTCTACTACGTTCAGCGTAGCGTTATATCTATCGGAGTCCGGCAGGCCGGTTACGAAGTCCATCGTAATGTGTTGCTACAGTTTCTCGGGGATCGGAAGTGGCTTTAGCAGACCGGCCGGAAGACTGTAACGTAGCTTCGCGGCCCGGCACGCGTAGCAATTGGCGATAAATCGGTGGATCCGTTCGTAGATCCGCGGAAACCAGTAGATCGTCCTTACGGCTTCTATCGTCTTCTTCGAACCGGCGTAACCAACGTCCTTAGAGCTATAGACTAATTGGATAACCTCCGTAACCAGTTCTTCCGGAACTATTAGCTTTCCTGAGCCGGTCTTGCCTAGCTTCTGCTGCTAATTAAGCTGCTCTACCTTCTCGTAGAGAGTCTCTTCCTTAGGGGCCGGTTCTACTACGCAGACCCCTACCTCTTTTAACACCTCTGCGTCTACTATCCGCTCGGTTAACACCTTCTGAAACATGTTCGGATCTTCTTTCGCGCGGCTGGTCTTTCCTTCCCTTCTCGTCAGCGCGTTAGCTTTTCCGTTTTGAGCCCCTAGTCGATAGGTAATCTTGAAGTCGAACCCTGACAAGTAGGCGGTCTACTAAGCTTAACGACGTAAGAGCTTCTGCGTCTTTATAAAGTAGATCAGCGATTGGTGGTCCGTAAGGACCTGAACCGTGCTCTTTCTAGCTATAAGCTCCGGTTTCCACTCCTCGAAAGCCTGAATGATCGCTAGTAGCTCCTTATCGTAGATGGCGTAGTTCCGCTTAGCTTCGTTTATTGACTTGCTGAAGAAAGCTACTAGATAGAGGGTTTCGTCGTCACTATATTGAGAAAGGACCCCTGCTGTTACAGTATCGGAAGCGTCCGTTTCTACGTAGATTGTCTTTTCCGGTCGGAAGTGTGCCAGAACTAGCGCAGAGGCCACCGCTTCTTTTAGCTGGTTAAAGGCTTCCGTGCACTTCTCGTTCTATAGGCCAGCAGCCTCCTTCTTTAACGCCTCGTTTAGGGGTCTCGCTATCTTGCTAAAGTCCTTGATAAACCGTCGATAGTAGCTGCAGAATCCGAGAAACGCCCTGATCTGCGTAGTGTTTCCGGATTTCGGTTGCTTCTATTCCGCTACGGCGGCGACCTTTAAGGGGTCTATCCGAATTCTATTTCTTCCGACGATAAGACCGAGATACTTGACCTCAGTCTGATAGAACTTGCTCTTCTTCGTGTCTGCGTTCAATCCTACTTCGCGGAGTCTCTTTAGCACCCTCTCGACGTAGTCTGTGTGCTGATCTCTCGTTCCGCCCGTGTAGATAAGAATGTCGTCCAAATAGATAGACACGAACCGTTCCAGCATATCTATAAAGGTGTGGTTTATAAAGCGTTGCTACACTGCCGGCGCGTTGGTGAGTCCGAAAGGCATTACCAACTACTTGAAATTGCCTATACGCGTCGCGAACGTCGTAAGGTCTTCCGTCTGCCCTTCTTCGTTCCTTAGTCGGTAGAACGCCTGTCGAATGTCCAGTTTGCTGAACTATTTAGCTTTAGCTACTCGTTGTATAGTCTCGTCGATTAGCGGCAGCGGGTATACGTCTCTCTTAGTAACCTCGTTAAGGCCTCGATAGTCTACGCAGAGTCGCAGACTACCCCCTAGTTTCCTTACGAAAAGAATTAGTAACGCATATTCGGCAGAACTCGGCGTAATAAACTTCTTCGCTAGATTTTCGCGAACAAACACCTCTACCTAGTCCAGTTCCGCCGGCGACAGTCGTCTTAGGGGCTCGGTTCTCGGCAGCGCGGCTCCTTCTTTTAGTCGGATCTTGTTGTTATATTCCGGTCGATAGAGCAGCAGGAGGTTGGAGTCGGCCTTTAAGAACACGTTAGCGTAACCGTAGAGCTCGTTTGGCAACACCTCTAGTAGGTCTACCTCTTCTTCCGCTATTATCTTCCTGTAGTCTTTAATGTCCTTTATAGAGATAGCGTAAATCTTATTGTCTAGCGACTTCGCGAGGGTCGTTATAGCTTCTGAACTTATTATTCTAATGGTGACCAGGGGTTCGGAACGATCGGACGGAGCCTCTTTCGCGGACTCCGTAGCTTCCGGCTCGGCGGCGACAGTAGCGACCTTTCCGATAGTCCCTGCTCCGCTACCTAGGGGTTTGAATCTGATCGTTCCTTTATCTACGTCGATAATAGCTTTCTGGTTCTTTATCCATTTCTGCCCTATAATAATGTCAAACCTTCCGATATCTATAATTCGGAACGTCGCTTCCGTAGTGCGACCAGCCAGTGTGGTCCTTAACGGCACGTAGTGCGTAACGTTTTCCGTGTCTTGTCCGTTGTATGCCGAAATCTTCGTCGGCAACGCCAGTTCCACCGGATAGCCGTATCCCTTCTTCAGTTTCTGAACCAGTCGGTAGTGGATTGCCGCGCCGATAAGAGCTCCAGTATCGATAAAAGCTTTCAGCTAGAGGGGTCTACTCGACTTCTTAATAGGGTGGATCGTAATAGGAAGGATGATCGCCGTTTCCGTATTCACTTCTACAGCTGCCGAGAGCAGATCGCTGCAGCTGTTAATGCTTTCTTCTTGTGTCGATTCGCTCCGGTGCGGTGCTCTATTGTCAATGCTAGATAGGGGGCCTATCCGTCTAGCTAGTCTTTTCCTATAATCCTTAACTGCACCCTACCGTCTACGCTCTCAGTGTCGTTCGGAGCCGGCTCTATAGCTCGTATGGTCTTTCTCGGTAGCTGCGGCTGCTGCTGCGGCTGCTTTATAACACGATACTCCTGCTTCTGCTAGGCCGTTGCTTGGCATCTCGTGGCGATATAGCCGGGTTTTCCGTACGCGAAACAGGTAGGGACGAACGCCGATCGTAGTGAATGCGACGACTGCTGGGGGGTTCGTCGGAAAGGCGCAGGGGGCCGCGTTGTCTGCGTTATTAACGGCTTCTGGTTCGATTCGCGTGATTTCGCGTAAGCGCTTAAGTTTCTCGCTGTAACTCTCGCTCGGTGCACGAAACTCTTAAGGTCTTCGTCTTCTACAGACGCCATAGCGGCGGCCAGTTCAGGGTTCAGCTTCTGCCTTAGTAGGTAGAGCTGCTCGTCTTCCGCTACTCGGGCCCTAATTGCATATTTTCTGAACAAACCGTAGAATTCCTCGAACGTCTGCCGGTTCTGGTTGATCTTGTCTAACTGCTTACGGGCCGTCTTCTTCCGGAATAGGTCTCCGAAGCGTTAATCTAGCGCTTTGATCGCTTCCTTAGCGGTTACCTCTTCTAGGTCCGCCACTAGCGAAAAAGCTTTACCTTCCAATCGCGATTCTAGGTACGCCAATCTGTCTCCGGCGCTGTTTCCGGCCTGGTCTCGATCTATCTTGTTCTTTATTTTCTGCTTAAATGCTTCCCAATCCTTAGGATCTCTGCCTCTAAACGCCGGTGGATCCGGTAGTAACGTTATCGACATGCCGCCTTGACTGTAGGCTGCCGATAAGTCGGTCTCTGCTTGTTCTTCTCGACGCCGTAGCGGCGACTTTGCTGCTTCTATATCAGCTAGTTGATCCTTTAGCGCCTTTAGTTGCGCTAGTCGATTCGACGCTTGGTTTTCTAACACGTCGATAATAGTCTCTGCCGATTCCTTTTCAGCCCTTACCGCTTTAGTTTCTTCTCTTAGTTGTCTGTTCTCTTTTAGCGTTCTGTAGAACAGCGTCTTAATAAGGTCTATACTATCGTAGACCTTTCCTATCCTATTCTCGTTTACATAGTCTTCCAGTTCCTCGATCGTGCAGTCGTGGATCTTCTTATATTCGCTTATTCGTTCCTTAATCTCTGCAGTCTCTTCCGCCGTAAAACCTCTAATAATGATCTTATTATTAATAACACTAGAGCGCCTACTCGCTCTGTCAGTCTTTCTCTTTCCGCAGCGGCCTGTTACGCCGCTCTCTACCGCTGAGAAGCCTTCTATCTTCTTACAGTGCCTTGGGTGTTGTTTGGTTTAGTTGTGTAGGTGCGCGTGCGTTATTCGGGTTTCCGGATAGCTCGACGGGCCCTTTCGCGCAGCGCAGGGTTTGTATAGAGAGTGAGTTCGAGATATAATGATCCGGGCACGCAGATATAATTCAATATGGCCTTTTTGATGACTATATCTCGAACTGAGGAGGGAAAGGAATCTATGTAGTGGTGGTGGTGGGCTTCCGTAGTGGTGGTAGTGCCAAGGCCCGGCTCGGCCCGGACGGGCCGAGCCGAAATTCCGAGGGTCCACCCCATTACTCAGTCCTACCCCTTTCCACCGCCGCAACAGGCTTCGGCTTCCTCGGGTTCCGGACATAAAACTCTCTTAGCAGCTCCGCCGAATTTCGGAGATTCTCGACTGGATACTATTTATAGTCTTCCGGCTATCCTTTCTACGAGATCCTTGCTTCGACAGACCCTCTTATCTTTCTTATATCTACTACATCCTCTACCTCCTATTCTTCTTCTTCTCCGTCTATCTTAATTAGTAGGGGTTCAGCGAACCCCTGTTCCGGAAGGCCGTCTTTAGGGTCCAAACTTAGCAGGTCCGAATAAAAGACATTGTAGATTCGGAACGATTTCAGTAGCTGGAGCTGATAAGTTACCGGCGACCTCTTTTCTACTATCTTAAACGGGCCTACGTAGCAGGGGTTAAGCTTGGCGTTGCCTCTTAGCCTTAGGTTCCGCATGTTAAGCTATACCTTTTCGCCTTCTTCAAATTCTATTAGTAACTGCTTTTTATTAGCTCGAGTTACTATCTTCTTCTAAGTCGATTCATCGCCTCCTTTGCTACGCGGATTGCTTCTTTTATCTAAGATCTAAGCGCTTCTGCCGCGGCCGCTGCTACTCTCTTCGATAAGGTAGCAGTAGATGTAGAAGGTTCTAAAGAGCTGGGTTCGTTTAGCGGTTGGAAGCTTATTCTCGGAAGGTAACTATAAGTTATCTCAAACGGCGCTAGTAAGGTGGCCTCTAACTATACTGAATTGGCGCAGAATTCGGCTATAGGCAATACCTTAACCCACTCTGCTTAATAATAACTGCAGAAGATTCGTAGATATTTCTCTATCTCGCGGTTAGCTACTTCGGACTAACTGTCGGTTTAAGGGTAAGCGGTTATGCTGAGCTTTCCCCGAATTTCGAGAGCTTGGTTAATAGCTTTCTATATATTAGCGGTAAATTAAGGACCCCTGTCCGTAGTAATAGTGTCCGGCAGACCGTAGTGCTTCTACATATACTGGATTAGCATTCTCGCCGTTTCTTCTGCAGTAGTTCCTTTATCCTTTGCTCGGTAGGGGATAAAGTAGCGCTCTTTGCTTAGTCGATCCACTACGTTAAGCGTAGTATTATATCTATCGGAATCCGGCAGGCCGGTTACGAAATCTATCGTAATATACTGCTACGGTTTCTTAGGGATCGGAAGTGGCTTTAACAGACCGGCCGGAAGGCCGTAACGTAGCTTCGCTGCTCGGCAGGCGTAGCAGTTAGCTATAAACCGGTGGATCTGTTCGAAGATTTGCAGGAACCAGTAGGTTGTCCTTACTGCTTCTATCGTCTTCTTCGAGCCTGCGTAACCGACATCCGTAGAACTATAGACCAGCTGGACGACCTCTGTAATTAGTTCTTCCAGAACTATTAGCTTCCCTAAACTAGTTTTGTCGAGCTTCTGTTGCTGGTTAAGCCGCTCTACTTTTTTATAGAGAGTCTCTTCCTCGGTCGCCGGCTCTACTGCGCAGACCCCTACCTCTTTTAACACCTCGGCGTCTACTATTCGCTCGGTTAGCACCTTCTGGAACATGTTCGGATCTTCCTTCGCGCAGCTGGTCTTCCCTTCTCTTCTCGTTTAACGCGTCGACCTTTCTATTTTAAGCTCCTAGTCGATAGGTAATTTTGAAGTCGAATTCGGATAAGTAGGCGGCCTACCGAGCTTGGCGCCGTAATAGCTTCTGCGTCTTTATAAAGTAGGTAAGTAACTGGTGATCCGTAAGGACCTGGACCGTGCTCTTTCCAGCTATAAGCTCCGGTTTCCACTTCTCGAAAGCCTGAATAATAGCTAATAGCTCTTTATTATAAATAGCGTAGTTCTGCTTAGCATTATTTATAGACTTGCTAAAGAAAGCTACTGGATAGAGAGTTTCGTCGTCGCTATATTAAGAGAGGACCCCTGCTGTTACTATGTCGGAAGCGTCTGTTTCTATATAGATTGTCTTTTCTGGTCGGAAGTGCGCCAGAACCGGCGCCGAGGCTACTGCTTCTTTCAGTCGGATAAAAGCTTCTGTGCACTTCTTATTCTATAGGCCAGCAGCCTCCTTCTTTAATGCTTCGTTTAGGGGTCTTGCTATCTTGCTAAAATCCTTAATAAACTGTCGATAGTAGCTACAGAATCCGAGAAACGCTCTGATTTGTATAGTGTTTCCGGATTTCGGCTGCTTCTATTCCGCGACGGCGGCGACCTTAGAAGGGTCTATCTGAATTCCTTCTCTTCCGACAATAAGACCTAGATATTTGACTTCGGTCTAATAGAACTCGCTCTTCTTTATATCCGTGTTTAGTCCGACTTCGCGGAGTCTCCCTAGCACCCTCTTAATGTAGTCCGTGTATTGCTCTCTCGTCCCTTTAGTGTAAATAAGGATGTTGTCTAAGTAAATAGACACGAATCGTTCTAGCATGTCTATAAAAGTGTAGTTTATAAAACGCTGCTACACTGCCGGCGCGTTAGTAAGTCCGAAAGGCATTGCCAACTACTTGAAATTGCCTATGCGCGTAGCAAATGTCGTAAGGTCTTCCGTTTGTCCTTCCTCGTTCCTTAATTAGTAGAACGCTTAGCAAATATCCAGCTTGCTAAACTACTTAGCTTTAGCTACTCGTTGTATAGTTTTATCGATTAGTAGCAGCGGATACACATCTCTCTTAGTAACCTTATTAAGTCTCTAGTAATCTACGTACAGTCGGAGACTACCTCCGGGTTTCTGTACGAAAAGAATCGGTAACGTATATTCCGCAGAGCTTGGCGTAATAAACTTCTTCGCTAGGTTTTCTCGGACAAACACCTCTACTTAGTCTAGCTTAGCCGGCGATAAGCGTCTTAGGGGTTCGGTTCTCGGCAATGCGGCTCCTTCTTTCAGCCGGATCTTGTTGTTATATTCCGGTTAATAGAGCGGCAGGAGGTTGGAGTCGGCTTTTAAGAACACGTTAGTGTAACTATAGAGTTCTTTCGGTAATACCTCTAACGGATCTACTTCTTCTTCTGCTATTATCTTCCGGTAGTCTTCGATGTCCTTTATTAAGATAGCGTAAATCTTATTGTCCGGCGACCTCGCGAAGTTCGTTAAAGCTTCTGAGCTTATTATTCCGATCGTGTCTAGAGGGTCGGACCGATCCATCGGACCCGCTTCTATAGTCGTTGCGTTCGGTTCCTTGGCGACCTCGGTAACTGATTTGACGGCGGCGACGCCACTCTGTAGGGTTTTGAATCCGAGTGTGCCTTTACTTACGTTAAGAACTGCTTTCTGGTTCTTTATCTATTTCTGTCCTATAATAATGTTAAACCTTCCGATATCTATAATTCGGAACGTCGCTTCTGTAGTTCGACCTGCTAAGGTAGTCTTTAATAGCACGTAGTGCGTAACACTCTCAGTGTCTTGTCCGTTATATGCTGAAATTCGCGTCGGCGAGACTAATTCCACTAGGTAACTATACCTATTTATTAGTTTCTGAACCAATCGATAGTGGACCGCCGCGCCAATAAGGGCTCCTATGTCGATGAAAGCCTTCAATTGAAGTAGTCGGTGCGAGCCTTCGAGGGGGTGGACTGTAATCGGAAGGATAATAGCGGTTTCCGTATTCACTTCTATAGCCGCTAAGAGCGGATCGCTACAACTGTTAATACTTCTATCTTCCAGTAGCGCGGATCGCTCTAGTGCCCTATTGTCTATGCTGGATAGGGGGCCTATCCGTCTAGCTGGTCTTTTCCTAAGATCCTTAGTAGCACTCTACTGTCTATACTGTCGGTGTCGTTTTAAGCCGGCTCGATAGCTTAGATAGTCTTTCTCGGCGGCTGCTGCTTTGTAGCCCGATACTCCTGCTTCTGCTAATCCGTCGCTTGGCATCTCGTAGCGATATAGCTAGGCTTTCTATACGCGTAGCAGGTAGGGACGAACGACGAACGCAGCGAATAAGATAGCTGCTAAGGTGCTCTCCGGAAAGGTGCAGGGGGTCGTATTGTTAGCGTCGTCGACGGCTTCTAGTTCGATTCGCGCGATTTCGCGTAAGCGCTTAGGTTTCTAGCGGTAACTCTCGCTTAGTGCACGAAGCTTTTAAGGTCTTCGTCCTCTACCGACGCTATAGCTGCGGCCAATTTAGGGTTCAGCTTCTGCCTTAGTAGGTAGAGCTGCTTATCTTCTAACAATCTGGCTCTAATAGCATATTTTTCTAAACAGTCCGTAGAACTCCTTAAATGTCTGCCGGTTCTGGTTGATCTTATCTAGTTGCTTACGGGCTGTCTTCTTTTAGAATGGATCTCCGAAGCGTTGATCTAGCGCTTTAATCGCTTCTTTAGCGGTTACCTCTTCTAGGTCCGCTACTAACGAAAAAGCTTTACCTTCTAGTCGCGATTCCAGGTATGCCAATCTGTCTCCTGCACTGCTTCCGGCGTAATCGCGGTCTATCTTATTCTTTATTTCCTTTTTAAATACTTCCCAATCTTTAGGGTCTCCGCCCCTAAACGCTAGTAGGTTAGATAGTAACGTTATCGATATGCTACCTTAACTGTAGGCTGCCAGTAAGGCGGTCTCTGCTTGCTCTTCTCGATGTAGTGGCAGCGCTGACGACATCGCTGCTTCTATCTTAGCTAACTAAGTCTTTATCGCCTTTAGTTGTGCTAGTCGATTCGCCGCTTAGTTTTCTAGCATGTCGATAATAGTTTTCTGCCGAATCCTTCTCGGCTATTACCGCTTCCATTTTATCTCTTAGTCGCCTGTTCTCTTCTATGTTCCTATAAAACTTCTTTTTAACGAAGGTAATAATGTCGAACACCTTCTTAGCTCTATTTTCTGCTAGATACTCTTCTATTTCCTCCAGCTTGCGTACGTACAGTTCGGTATAGCTCTCTATACCCTTCTTCGCTTTATCTATTTCTTCTTCTATAAGGCCCTTAGTGGCTATTCTATCGTCGAGGATGCTGGTACGCCTATCCCTCGGTCTGTTAGTCTTTCTCTTTCCGCTACAGCCTGTAACGCCGCCCTCTACTGTTAAGAAGCTCTCTATAGCTTTCTTACAGTGCTAGTGTTTGGTTTGGTGTGTGTAGTGTGATGTAGCGCGGTACACTTGAGCCAAAAGGGACTGGTCAAGTAACTCGGAAGTAACTTGACCAATGTGTACTAGATATATAAACCTTGGCAAGGCATAGTAATGACACGGGGCCAACCCACCCCGTATTACTACCCCCCTGCGCTACAGGCTTACGACCTCGTAAGCTGCGCTTACTTACAGGCTACGTATACTATTGCACAGCCCCCCTATGCAGCATACGCAATCAACCCCCCCCGGCAGGTCTGCACACAGCCAGCTGGACCTTTACCGGGTCTGCCTTATTCTGTACGGAGTGGTGGACAAACGGACACACGTCAACGCTGCTTCCACTCTCCTGTTGAAAGATGCGCCCCCTAGGAATTGAACCCGGGCCTTTCATCGTACACTTTCAGCAGTTACTTCTGAGTTAAGTGATATAGCGCAGTACACTTAAGCCAAAAGGGACTGGTTAAGTAACTCGGAAGTGACTTGACCAATGTGTACCAGATATATAAACCTTGGCAAGGCATAGTAATAACACGGGCCAACCCGCCCTGTATTATAGTGCGCGTGCGTTATTCGGGTGTCCAGATTGTTTTAACAGTCCCTTTCGTGCAGCGCGGAGTTAGTATAGTAAGTAAGTTCGAGATATAATAATCCGGGCACGTAGATATAATTCAATACAGCCTTTTTAATAACTATATCTCGAACTAAGGAGGGAAAGGAATCTATATAGTGGTAGGTAAGAGCTTTAGGGGTGGCTTGCCAAGGCCCGGCTCGGTCCGGAAGGGCCGAGCCGAAATTCCGAGGGTCTACCCTATTACTTAGTCCTATCCCTTTCTGCCGCTGCAACAGTTACTACCTACGATAGTAAGGCTCTGGCCGAGTACCCCTCCTAGGCTGCCTAGATACGCTCTAAGCTTCTGGTCGACTTAGGAGCATACCTAACCGAGCTAGACAAGGTAGTATACCTCTTTAGGAGGTTAAAGGGTAATCCGGGCATGCAGATAAGATTCAATACAGCCTTTTTGATAACTATATCTCGAACTAAGGAGGGAAAGGAATCTATATAGTGGTGGGCGAGAGCTTTAGGGGTAGTGTGCTAAGGCCCAGCTCGGTCCGGAAGGGCCGAGCCGAAATTCTGAGGGTCCACCCTATTGCTTAGTCCCACCCCTTTCTACCGCTGCAACACTACCCCCCTCCCTTATTAGCGGTCGCCCTCGACCGCTTACTTATCTGTTCCTCCTTTTTTTTTAAGATTTATATCGTTACTATCTAACGTCTTTACTTGTCGTCTATCTGATCCGTTCTATCTGATCGGAGCTAGCGGTTACCCGAGCTGCGGCTTGACCGGTCTATGCGCCGTCTCGTAGGTCCATATAGATCTATCTGCCTCTCGCCGTCTTCTTCTTTTTCTTTCTCTACTAAAGCCCTTACCTATCGCAGGGCCGGCGGCGCCGACGCCGGTTTACGGCGTCGGCGAGCTGCCTGCCGATGCAAAGATAGGTAGTAGCCGAGTCGAAGACTCCAGCGAAGCGACCGCTACGATCGTCTTTATCGGTTTCTTTATTAATAGAGCGGACGCGGCTTTTCTTCTTCTTCCGGATTTATTAATTTCCTAGCCACTCGGGTCGCGGCTTTCTCGGATTCTGGACGTAAAATTCTCTTAGTACCGCCGCCGAATTCCGGAGGTTCTCGGCCGGATACGATTCGTAGTCTTCTGGCTATCCTTTCTATAAGATCCTCGCTTCGATAGATCCTCTTCGTTTTCTTATATCGATTACGTCTTCTACCTCCTACTCTTCTTCTTTGCCGTTTATCTCTACTGACAGGGGTTCGGCGAACCCCTGTTCCGGAAGGCCGTCTTTAGGGTCTAAACTTAACAGGTCCGAATAGAAGACATCGTAGATCCGGAACGATTTCGACAGCTAGAGCCGGTAGGTTACTGGCGACCTCTTTTCTACTATCTTGAACGGACCTACGTAACGAGGGTTGAGCTTCGCGTTGCCTTTTAGCCTTAGGTTCCGCATGTTAAGCTATACCTTTTGGCCTTCCTTAAATTCTATCGGTAACCTCTTTCTATTAGCTCGAGTTACTATCTTTTTCTAAGCCGATTCTATTACCTCCTTTGCTACCCTAATCGCTTCTTCTATCTAAGATCTAAGCGCTTCTGCCGCTGCTGTAGCGATTCTCTTCGACGACGAGGTAGCGGTAGAAGGTTCTAAAGGGCCGGGTTCGTTTGGCAGTTAAAAGCTTATCCTCGGAAGATAACCGTAGGTTATCTCGAACAGCGCCAGTAATGTAGCTTCTAATCGTGCAGAATTGGCGCAGAATTCGGCTATCGGCAACACCTTAACCCATTCTGCTTAATAATGGCTGCAGAAGATTCTTAGATATTTCTCTATCTCTTAGTTAGCTACTTTAGACTGGCCGTCGGTCTAAGGGTAAGCGGCCGTGCTGAGCTTTTTATGAATTCCGAGGGCTTGGTTAATAGCTTTATATACGTCGGCGGTGAATTAAGGACTGATCCGGGGTGGTGTGCCCGGGTCACTGCTATGCCTTGCCAAGGTTTATAATCTGGTACACATTGATCAAGTCACTTCCGAGTCACTTGATCAGTCCTTTTTGGCTTAAGTGTACCGCGCCGCATCACTTAACTCGGAAGTAACTGCTGAAACTGTACGTGAAAGGCCTGGGTTCAATTCCCAGGGGGCGCATCTTTCAACGCCGAGTGGAAGCAGCGTTGACGTATGTCCGTTTGTCCACCACTCCGTACAAATGAGGCAGACCCGGTAAAGGTCCAGCTGGCTGTGTGCAGACCTGCCGGGGGGGGGTTGATTGCGCACGATTCACAGGGGGGCTGTGCATAAGGTGCGTGGCCTGTAAGCAAGCGCAGCTTACGAGGTCGTAAGCCTGTAGCGCAGGGGGTGGTGATCCGGGGTGGTGTGCCCGGGTCACTGCTATGCCTTGCCAAGGGTTTATAATCTGGTACACATTGATCAAGTCACTTCCGAGTCACTTGATCAGTCCCTTTTGGCTTAAGTGTACCGCGCCGCATCACTTCCGACCTCTTAGCTCCCCCCTTAACAAGAGAGTAGGGTTATGTTAGTAACTCCGTACAGAGGGTAGGGTCGTGCTAGCGCCGCTAAGTTGCAGTCCTTAGGGCGACGGCTGGCTTAGGTCTAGGACCTAGGCTAGTCCTCGCGCCCTAGGTGCCTGGTAGCTATAGAGTTATGCGCCTGTTGTATTAAGCTCGTATAGAGCTTCTCGTCTGCTAGGACCTAAATCCGATTCCTGAACTTTAGGTTGTTCTCCTCGTCTACTAAGCACTCTGCTGCTGACACCTTAAGATAGAGCTCGGCTGGAAGCTTTCGTTGCCCTCCTTAGGTCGCTGTACAGGCCTCTTAGTATACCTCGTCCTTTTCCACTGCCTCTTCCTATACTTGCAGTTAGGGTTCCTATAGGTGTGTCGCCGCTAGGCGGATAGTCTCCTCGCCTGGCTCCTCCTTAAACATCTGGAATGTTCGTAACTTTAGCTAGTCGTCCTCGTATGTCGTTAGTATGTCCTAGTCCTGTCTGGATAGTATATCGGCCCTGCTGTTGTCCTTACCCTTGCGATACTAGAGTCTTATATTAAACCGGCTTAGGTACATTGCCTACTGTACGTACCTCTCGGACAGCTTCTAGAGCTAAGTGAAGTACTCTAGATTCTTATAGTCTGTTAGGGCGAGGAACTCGGGCACCGAGCGGAGTTCTCTATCCTATGCTTCGCAACACTATACGACTGCTAGCAACTCTTTGTCGTAGATAGGGTAGTTGCACTTAGCTAGGGAGTTCTTCTTAGAGAAATACGCGTATAGGTGTAGGAGTCCGTCCGAGCCTACCTGTAACAGGATACCTCTAATGCAGTACCCTAAGGAGTCAGTTTCCAGTATTGTCGTACGCTCTAGGTTAAAGGCGGCAAGCGTTGGTCCTGTAGTAAAGAGCTCCTTTAGCTTGTTAAAGCTCCTATTGCATTCGTCCGTCTATTTGAACTGCTTGTCCTTGTGCATTAGCTTAACTAGAGGGCGTACGATCTCCGAGTAGTTCTGTATAAACTAGCGGTAGAAGTTGGCAAACCTAAGAAATTCCTGTACGTCCTTAACGTTCGTAGGCGGCTTCTATTGCTTAATAGCATTAATCTTCTTTCTATCTATACTAATGCCTTTCCCTGCCTCGATAATAAAACCTAGGTATTTCGTATACTGGACACCGAATTCGCATTTGTTAATATCGAGGTACAAGCTAGCCTGCTGCAGTCGGTCCAGCACCTTCTTAACGTCCTGTACGTAATCTGCGTAGGTGCTATCTGTAAAAACCAGGGTATCGTTAAGGTATACCGAGCAGATGTCGTCTAGTAACCCTTACAGGGACTTGTTAATATACCTTTAGAAGGTTGCCGGTACGTTAGCAAGGCCGAAGGGGGGGGTAACAAGCTACTTAAAAAGACTATATCTTGTACAGAAGGCAGTTATCTATTTATAGCCTTCCTTAATCCGTATCTTGTAGAAGGCTAAGACTACGTTAAGCTTAGTAAACTACTTCGCCTTGCTGATCTGTCCGAGAGTCTCCTTAATAAGGGGTAGGGGGTACCGGTCCTTCTTAGTAATCGCGTTAATGCCTCTGTAGTCTATACAGAAATGTAATCCGGCCTTCCCCTCCTTATAGACAAACAGTACTAGGGCTCCTGCAGACGACGTACTTGCCTAAATAAACCCTTTGGCAAGCAGGTCGTCCAGTGTCTTGCGCAGTACTAAGAGTTCTCTAGAGGACATTCTATACAGCAGTCCGTACAGTACCTCCGGCAGGCCCCTATCTGGACAGGGTTCTAGCTAGATGTTATAGTTAATTCCTTCTCCTTAGTGTAGCAGCAGTTTCGAGGCCGACTTTAGCTCGAAGAGGTCTAGGTATCCAGTATACTCCCTTAGGAGCTTCGTATAGGGGTCCGTTACTTTCTTAGGTGCTAATACCTTCTTAATGTCCGCTGTTGCTGTGTTGATTTCGGCCTTAGCATTGTTACCTTACAGAGCCTTCCCTTGGTCTCGGGGCCTCTGCTTCGTCGACGCTCCGGCTGTAGCGCTGTCGCCCTGCTGGATCCTCCCCTAGTCTTAGAGCCTCTGCTTCGTTACTGCCAGGTACAGCCGTCCTCGTCTAACGTCTAGCTTGCCCCTCTAGCGCTCTATCTATAGCTTCCCTAGTATTAGGTTATACCCTAACTTGTCCTGTACAATATAGAGGTATAAGTCCTGCTTATAGTGTCCCTGTACCTCTATCGTTACTTTTACTATATAGGTAATGTCCGGTCCTCGCCCGGTAATGCCCAATATACGTACAGGTACCGTAGGGGTCGTCTTAATCCGATGTCTCTATACGAAGTCTTCGCTAATTACTCTGTATACTAAACATCCTGTGTCAATTAATGTCTGCGCCGTTGCGGACCCGTTTAACGTTAGCCGTACGATAAACGGCGTCGTCGTTATGTAGTTGCTCTTAAAAGATAGCTAAGTAATACTTTAATTTAGCAGTCTATCTCGTGTACGCCTCTGGCAGAGCCTTCGCTTAGAGGCTACTCTTTTCCCGACTCGTTGTCGTCTAAGTAGGACTCTTAATCTTCTCGTTAGGGCGCTGCAGTTGCTACCCTTGCGGTAGTCGGCCGTCCCCTAGATCTCTCTACTAGCAAAAGCCTGCAATTCCGTACAGTGTAGCCTATCTTGCTATACCGGTAGCAGCTCCCTTCTACTCGTCTCTTGTTAAGGGTAGCTATGTCTACCTATTGCGCCCTTTTAGTAGCGGCCCTTAGCCGTATAGTAACGGCTGCCGCCACCCTTGTTATCGTTGGTTCCTAGTCTATAGCGTCTGTCTGTCGCTAGAGGGGTTGTCTTATCTCTTAAGCGCGGCTTATCTGTCCAAGCCTACGCTGCTAGTCGTCGACTATCCTAAGGAGATCGCAGAATTCCTCGTACGTAGCTGGTCGCATTATGCCTACTAGCCCTGTTATAATCTCCCTAGAGAGGCCTACCTCTAAAGAGGTAATTTTTATCCTGTCCTTATATTAGAGACCTCCTGCTTCTGCTAAAGTCTAGTCAAATTCTGCAAGGAATTCTTATACGGTCTTGCATCCTTGCTTTATTGTATTAACCCGTAGGAGTGCTTAGCTCTCGCAGTCTGGGTCCTTGTAGCTCTTGTCTAGAGCTGCCTAGAGCATCGTCGTCGTAGCTATTGCCGGGTTGGCAATAGCCGTCTCGTAGTACGGCAGAATTCGTGCTGCCGCCCTGCCTGTTAGGGGGCGTCGCCCGGCCCAGGTGCTGAACCCGACCTGAGCCGACCGTCGCCCTAAAGACTGCGACTTAGCGGCGCCAGCACGATCCCACCCTCCGTACGGAGTCACCGACAAGACCCCTCTCCTGTACGGAGGGAGAACACTACGGTCCTGCACAAAGGGGGAACTACCGCCCCTTGGATTAGGGGGAAACCCGGCACCACCGTACAGAGGAGGTAACTCCTGATCCTCCGTACAGAGGGTGAACCTTGCACCCCGGCACAAAGGGGAAATTGCTAGCTTGGCTTCGTAGGTACAAATCGTACGGAGCAGACGACGAAGGAACTGCCTATTAGTTCCTTTATATAGATACCCGACCTTAAGTTTCTGAGCCAAGATTCTTAAGCCTTTTACATTAGGAACTGATCTCACTGTCGGTGACTGCAGTAATAGAGCAAGATAGACGGCGACATCCCTATAGAACCTACGGCTATAGAGGGACACATACACCGCGTATACGAGGAGCTGCTGGAAAGCAAGAGGCAGCTCGAACAGCAAGTAAGCTACCAGGCTGCGATGATTTCCCAACAGGAACAGGAGCTACGACAGCTTAGGGCGTCCGATCGCGATCCGACCCCTACGACGACGAACACGATGACCCCTACCCCGACCCCCAAGACAAACTCCCCGACGTCTCTACGTACGATAGTGAGGCCCCGGCCGAGTACCCCTCCTGGGCGGCTTAGATGCGCTCTAAGCTCCTAGTTGACTTAGGAGCATACCCGACCGAGCTAGACAAGGTAGTCTACCTCTTT
Source organism: Pseudocercospora ulei (assembly GCA_016165855.1). Taxonomy (NCBI): domain Eukaryota; kingdom Fungi; phylum Ascomycota; class Dothideomycetes; order Mycosphaerellales; family Mycosphaerellaceae; genus Pseudocercospora; species Pseudocercospora ulei. The sequence continues at coordinate 47,499 of JACWNB010000070.1, forward strand.
AGGAGGTTGAAGGGCAGGGCGGCAGCACGAATTCTGCTGTACTACGAGACGGCCATTGCCAACCCGGCAATAGCCACGACGACGATGCTCTAGGCAGCTCTAGACAAGAGCTACAAGGACCTGGACCGCGAGAGCCGAGCGCTCCTACGGGTCAACACAATAAAACAAGGACGCAAAACCGTACAAGAATTCCTTGCGGAATTTGACCAGACTTTGGCAGAAGCAGGGGGTCTCTAATAGGAGGACAGGATGAAAATCACCTCTCTAGAGGTAGGCCTCTCTAAGGAAATTATGACAGGGCTGGTAGGTGTAATGCGGCCAGCTACGTACGAGGAATTTTGTAACCTTCTTAGGATAGTCGACGACCAGCAACGCAGGCTAGGACGGATAGGCCGTGCTTAGGAGATAAGACAACCTCCCTAGCGACAGACAGATGCTATAGACTGGGAACCGACGACGACGAGGGTGGCAGCAGCAGCCACTGTACGGCTAAGGGCCGCTACTAAGAAGGCGCAATAGGTAGACATAGCTACCCTTAACAAGAGGCGAGCAGAAGGGAGCTGCTACCGGTGTAGCAAGATAGGCTACACTATACGGAATTGCGGGCTTCTGCTAGCAGAGAGACCTGGGGGACGGCCGACCACCGCAAGGGTGGCCACTGCAGCGCCTTAACGAGAAGATCAGGTGTCCTACTCGGACGACGACGAGTCGGGAAAAGAGTAGCCTCTAAGCGAAGACTCTGCCAGAGGCGGGTGCGAGATAGACTGCCAAATCAAAGCATTACTTGGCTATCTTTTAAGAGCAATTACATAACGACGACGCCGTTTATCGTACGGCCGACATTGAACGGGTCCGCAACGGCGCGGACACTGATTAACACGGGATGTTTGGTGTATAGAGTGATCAGCGAAGACTTCGTACGGAGACATCGGATTAAGACGGCCCCTACGGTACCTGTACGCATGCTAGGCATTACCGGGCAGGGACCGGACATTACCCATATAGTAAAAGTAACAATAGAGGTACAAGGACACTATAAGCAAGACTCGTACCTCTATGTCGTACAGGACAAGTTGGGGTATAACCTGATACTGGGGAAGCCTTAGATAGAGCGCTAGAAGGGCAAGCTGGACGTCGGACGAGGACGGCTGTACCTAGTAGCAACAAAGCGGAGAATCCGGGACCAGGGCAGGTCCCTGCAAGGTGGCAATGCCAAGGCCGAAATCAACACAGCAACGGCGGACATCGAGAAGGCATTAGCACCTAAGGAAGCGACAAACCCCTGTACGAAGCTCCTAAGAGAGTATGTTGGGTACCTGGACCTCTTTAAACCGAAGTCGGCCTCGAAAACTGCTGCTACACCGAGGGGAAGGGATTGACTATAACATCTAGCTAGAACCCCGCCTAGATAGGAGCCTGCTGGAGGTACCGTACGGACCGCTGTACAGGATGTCCTCTAGAGAACTCCTAGTACTGCGCAAGACGCTGGACGACCTGCTTGCTAAAGGGTTTATCCAGGCCAGTACGTCGTCCGCAGGAGCCCCAGTACTGTTTGTCTACAAGGAGGGGAAGGCTGGATTGCGTTTCTGCGTAGACTACAGAGGCATTAACGCGATTACTAAGAAGGACCGGTACCCTCTACCCCTTATTAAGGAGACCCTCGGACGAATCAGCAAGGCGAAGTAGTTCACTAAGCTTAACGTAGTCTCGGCCTTCCACAAGATACAGATTAAGGAAGGCTGTAAATAGATAACTGCCTTCTGTACGAGATACGGTCTTTTTAAGTAGCTGGTTACCCCCTTTGGCCTTGCCAATGCACCGGCAACCTTCCAAAGGTACATCAACAAGTCCCTGCAAGGGTTACTAGACGACATCTGCTCGGCATACCTCGACGACACCCTGGTTTTTACGGACGGCACCTACGCAGACTACGTACAGGATGTCAAGAAGGTGCTGGACCGTCTGCAGCAGGCGGGCTTGTACCTCGACATCGACAAGTGTGAGTTTGGTGTCCAACGTACGAAATACCTAGGTTTTATTATCGAGGCAGGGAAAGGCATCAGCATAGATAGGAAGAAGATTGATGCTATTAAGCTATAGAAGCCGCCTATAAACGTTAAGGGGGCGTACGGGAATTCCTTGGGTTTGCCAACTTCTACCGCTAGTTTATACAGAACTACTCGGAGATCGTGCGCCCCCTAGTTAAGCTAACGCACAAGGACAAGCAGTTCAAATAGTCGGACGAATGCAATAAGAGCTTCGACAAGCTAAAAGAGCTCTTTACTACAGGACCAACGCTCGCCGCCTTTAACCCAGAGCGTACGACAATACTGGAAACCGACTCCTTAGGGTACTGCATTAGGGGTATCCTGTTACAGGTAGGCCCGGACGGACTCCTATACCTATGCGCGTATTTCTCTAAGAAGAACTCCCCGGCTAAGTGCAACTACCCTATCTACGACAAAGAGTTGCTGGCAGTCGTATAGTGTTGCGAAGCCTGGGATAGGGAACTCCGCTCGGTGCCTAAGTTCCTTGCCCTAACGGACTACAAGAAACCTGGAATACTTCACTTAACCCTGGAAACTGTCTAAGAGGCACGTACGATAGGCAATGTACCTAAGCCGGTTTAACATAAGACTCCAGTACCGCAAGGGTAAGGACAACAGCAGGGCCGACGCACTGTCTAGACAGGACCAGGACATGCCAACGACGTACGAGGACGACCGGCTGAAGTCGCGGACATTCCAGATGTTCAAGGAAGAGCCAGGCGGGGAGACTATCCACCTGGCGGCGACACATCTATAGGAACCCTAACTGCAAGCTTGGGAAGAGGCAGTGGAAAAGGACGAGGCATACCGAGGGGCCTGTACAGCGATCTAGGGAGGGCAACGGAAACTCCCAACCGAGCTCTACCTAAAGGTATCGGCAGCCGAGTGTTCAGTAGACGAGGAGAACAACCTGAAGTTTAGAAATCGGATATAGGTCCCGGCGGACGAGAAGCTCTGTACGGGCTTAATACAACGAGCACATAACTCTATAGCTACCGGGCACCTAGGGCGCGAGGAGACGTACAGCATTATCGCCTGGGACTACTACTGGCCAGCGATAGCGAAGGACATTCGCAGGTTCGTACGGAACTGCGATGTATGCGGACGAACGAAGCTCTAGCGCGAGCTAAAGCATAGGCTGCTGAAGCCCCTGCCGATACCCGGATCGACCCTGGCAAGACCTAACTATAGACTTTATTACAGACCTCCCTAAGAGTAACGGACGGCGAAACATTATAGTAGTTTTACGGACAAGTTGACGAAGGGGGTAATACTGGGAGGGGATGGGACTCCACTACGGCTAAAGACACCGCCTAGGCCTTTATATCCGGACGACGTTCAGCAAGCACGGTTTCCCCATGGTCAATTGTATCAGAACGGGGTTACAGTTTACAAGCCAATCTCTGGGCACGGATCTGCCAGTTACTGAGGGTATAGAGCGTCGCCTGTCCACCGCATAGCACCCGCAGACGGACGGGGCGACGGAGAGGGCCAACTATAGACCCTCAGAGCGTACTCCGAGCGTACGTCCTGACTATACCAGCGAAACATCCGTACGGACCGGCCGAGCAAAG
>JACWNB010000071.1:0-47636 GCA_016165855.1 Pseudocercospora ulei
CCCTAAGGTAGTGTATAAAAGTTTTCGGACAGTTCTGCTCTTATTCCCTTCTTATTTTCACTCTTATTCCTACCTATCTCCTAGCTATTCTCTTCCTCCTGCCCCCTTCTGTACAGTGTAGTATCGGTAGGACCCGTTAGGGTCCTACGCTTCGATTCCTGATCCTTCGGCAACCTAATATTGCCGGTAGCTGTCCTGTACCTAGGGTAGACTGTGCCCTTCTTACTGTACGGCATAGTGTTACTGTAACCGGTTAGGGGAATAGTTCTCCTCCTACCTGTCTAGCGCAGATGTGTCCTAGAGGGCCTTGTACAGCTCTATATAGGCTCTGCCTACCCTCTCTATTTAACTAGGTATTCTACCCTCTTCTGCTTCCTTTGGCTCTTAAAGATTTCTTCTACCTTATACTCTTCCTAGCCTTTAGTAATAATCGCTAGGGGGCGCGCGTCGTCCGTCGCCTAGTGCGGTAGGGGGTCTGTATATACTAGCTGTACGAGGTCTATATAGAAGACTAGGTAGATCCCTAGGGGAGTATTAAGTCGTATAGTATATGTCCCTACTAGCTAGACTACTGTAAACTTCCGGTTCTTCTAGTCCAGTTTCTTGCTTAGCCGATCTATATAGATGTTGCGCTAGTTTAGCTAGACCTTATCTCCTGCCTCGTACCTTAGTGCAGCCTGCCGTCCCTTGTTAGCCTGCTCTTCCGCATTCTGTTAAGCTATAGCTAGACTCGCTTTCGCCTATTGCTAGGCGCTCGTAATCGTCCGTACAATAGCTTCTACCTACTAAATCGGGGATCGTACAGGACGTAGGGTAGCGCTGCTTAGGGTTAGTAGGAGCAGGGAGTAGTCGTATCTATAGGTTATAAAGAAGGGGGACAGTCCTATAGCGTTAGCTATACAGCTATTAATAGCCAGTTCTGCTATAGGAAGGAGGCAGTTCTAGTTTGTCTAGTCGTAGTCGACGTACGCTCGGAGGTACGCTTCTAACGTCGAATTAACCCTCTCCGTCGCGCCGTCTATCTACAGGTGCTATATAGTTGATAGGCAAACGTTCTACGTTTGTTGCGGCGGTAGAAAGAGGTAGGACAGATTGATGCGGTGGACCCTGGATTTCGGCTCGGCCCGTCCGGGCCGAGCCGGGCCTTGGCACCACTACCACTACGGAAGCCCACCACCACCACCACATAGATTCCTTTCCCTCTTCAGTTCGAGATATAGTTATCAAAAAGGCCGTATTGAATCATATCTGCGTGCCCGGATTATTATATCTCGAACTCACTCTCCACACAAACCCCGCGCTGCGCGAAAGGGCCCGTCGAACTATCCGGAAACCCGAATAACGCACGCGCACCCACAACAACAACAACCCCCAGCACCGTAAGAAGATGGAAGGCTTCTCGACGGTAGAGAGCGGCGTTACAGGCCGCAGCAGAAGCAGAAAAGGAAAGACTAACAGAGTGAGTAGGCGCTCCAGTGTCATTGATAATAAGATCATTATTAGAGGGTTTACAGTAGAAGAGACCGCAGAGATTAAGGAACGAATAAGCGAATACAAGAAGATCCACGACTGCACGATCGAGGAACTGGAAGACTATGTAAACGAGAATGGGATAGGAAAGGTCTACGATAGTATAGACCTTATTAAGACGCTGTTCTACAGAACGCTAGAAGAGAACAGACAACTAAGAGAAGAAACTGAAGCGGTAAGGGCCGAAAAGGAATCGGCAGAGACTATTATCGACGTATTAGAAAACCAAGCGTCGAATCGACTGGCGCAACTGAAGGCGCTAAAGGATCAGCTAGCTAATATGGAAACAGCGAGACCATCGCCGCCACCGCGGCGAGAAACCTACGCAGAGACCACCTTACTAGCGGCCTATAGTTAAGGTAGCACCTTAATAACATTATTGCTAGACCCGCCGGCGTTTAGAGGCGGAGATCCTAAAGACTAGGAAGCGTTTAAGAAGAAGATAAAGAATAAGATAGACCGCGACTACGCTGGAAATAGTGCCGGAGATAGATTAGCGTACCTGGAATCGCGATTGGAAGGTGAAGCTTTTTCGCTAGTGGCGGACCTGGAAGAGGCGACCGCCGAGGAAGCGATTAAAGCACTGGACCAGCGCTTCGGAGATCCATTCCGAAAGAAGACAGCCCGTAAGCAGCTGGACAAGATCAATTAGGACCGGCAGACGTTTGAAGAATTCTACGGACTATTCAAAAAATATGCGATTAGGGCCCGAGTAGCGGAAGATAAGCAGCTCTACCTACTAAGGCAGAAGCTGAACCCTGAACTGGCCGCCGCTATGGCGTCTGTAGAAGACGAAGACCTTAAGAGCTTCGTATACCGAGCGAGAGTTACGGCGAGAAACTTGAGCGCTTACGCGAAATCACGCGAATCGAACCAGAAGCCGTTGATAACGCAGACTACACGACCCCCTGCGCCTTTCCGGAGAGCACCCCAGCAGCCATTTAATTCGCAGCGTTCGTCGTTCGTACCCACCTGCTACGCGTATAGCAAGCCTGGCCACATCGCTACGAGATGCCAAGCATCGGATAAGCAGAAGCAGGAGTATCGCGTTATAAAGCAGCCGCAGCCGCAGCCACTGAGAAAGACCATACAAGCTATGGAGCTAGCTCAGAACGATGCTGACAGTGTAGACGGCGGGGTGCAGTTAAGAATTACGGGAAAAGACCAGCTGGACGGATAGGCCCCCTATCCAGCACGGACAACAGGGCACCAACGCGAACTACGTCAGCGAAAGAGAGTATCAACAGCTGCAACGATCCGCTGTCAGCGGCAGTGGAAGTGAACACGAAAACAGCTATTATCCTTCCAATCACTGTCTACCCCCTTAACGGATCGAGCAAACCACTTTAGCTAAAAGCCTTCATTAATACTGGAGCTCTTATCGGCGCGGCGATCCACTACCGACTGGTTCAGAAACTGACGAAGGGATACGGCTATCCGGTAGAGATAGCGTCGCCGACGAGGATTTCGGCGTATAACGGACAAGACACGGAAAACGTTACGCACTACGTGCCGCTAAGGACCACACTAGCTGGTCGAACCACGGAAGCGACGTTCCGGATTATAGATCTCGGACGATTTGACATCATTATAGGGCAGAAATAGATGAAGAACCAGAAGACTACTATTAACGTAGATAAAGGCACGATAGGATTCAAAACCCCGGGTAGCGGAGCAGGGATCAGCAGACCGGCCGCCACCGCCGCCAAGCCGAAAGCCACGGAGTCCGCGAAAGAGGCTCCGTCCGATTGTTCCGAATCCCCGGTTACCGTCGGAATAATAAGTTCAGAAGCAATAACGACCCTCGCGAAGTCGCTGAGCAACGAGATCTACGCTATCTCGATAAAAGACATTAAAGACTACAGGAAGATAATAGTGGAAGAAGAAGTGGACCTACTAGAGGTGTTGCCAAACGAGCTCTACGGTTACGCTAACGTGTTCTTAAAGGCCGACTCCAACCTCCTGCCGCTCTATCGACCAGAATATAACAACAAGATCCGACTGAAAGAAGGAGCCGCGCTGCCGAGAACCGAGCCCCTAAGACCCTTATCTCCGGCCGAACTGGACTAGGTAGAGGTGTTCGTTCGCGAAAATCTGGCGAAGAAGTTTATTACGCCGAGTTCTGCCGAATATGCGTTACCAATTCTTTTCGTAAGGAAACTAGGGGGTGGTCTGCGACTCTACGTAGACTATCGAGGCCTTAACGAGGTTACTAAGAGAGACGTATATCCACTGCCGCTGATAGATAAGACTATACAGCGCGTAGCAAAGGCTAAGTGGTTTAGCAAGCTGGACATCCGCTAAGCGTTCTATCGACTAAGGAACGAAGAAGGGCAGACAGAAGACCTTACGACGTTTGCGACGCGTATAGGCAATTTCAAGTAGTTGGTGATGCCTTTCGGCCTTACTAACGCGCCGGCAGTGTAGCAACGCTTTATAAACCACACCTTTATGGACATGCTGGAACGGTTCGTGTCTATCTATTTGGACGACATTCTTATCTATACAGACGGAACGAGAGATCAGCACACGGACTACGTCGAGAGGGTGCTGAAGAGACTCCGCGAAGTAGGATTAAACGCGGACACGAAGAAGAGCGAGTTCTACTAAACCGAGGTCAAATATCTCGGTCTTATCGTCGGAAGGAATAGAATTCGGATAGACCCCTTAAAGGTCGCCGCCGTCGCCGAATGGAAGCAGCTGAAGTCTGGAAATACCACGCAAATCAGAGCGTTTCTCGGCTTCTGCAGCTACTATCGACGGTTTATTAAGGACTTCAGCAAGATAGCGAGACCCCTGAACGAGGCGCTAAAGAAAGAGGCCGCCAGCCTATGGAATAAGAGGTGCACGGAAGCCTTTAACTAGCTGAAAGAAGCAGTGGCCTCGGCGCTGGTTCTGGCGCACTTCCGACCGGAAAAGACGATCTACGTAGAAACGGACGCTTCCGATACAGTAACGGCAGGGGTCCTTTCTCAATACGGAGACGATAAAACCCTTTATCCAGTGGCTTTCTTCAGCAAGTCCATAACGGAGGCCGAACGGAACTACGCAATCTACGATAAAGAACTGCTGGCTATTATACAGGCGTTCGAGGAGTAGAAGCTAGAGCTTATAGCTAGGAAGAGCACGGTCCAGGTCCTTACGGACCACCAGTCGCTAACCTACTTTATTAAGACGCAGAAGCTCTTACGACGTTAAGCACGGTAGGCCGCCTACTTATCCGGGTTCGACTTCAAGATTACCTATCGACCCAGGGCTCAAAACGGGAAGGCCGACGCGCTGACGAGAAGGGAAGGAAAAACCAACCAGCCGCGCGAAAGAAGATCCGAACATGTTCCAGAAGGTGTTGACCGAGCGGATAGTAGACGTAGAGGTGTTAAAAGAGGTAGGGGTCTGCGCAGTGGAACCGGCCCCTAAGGAAGAGACGCTCTACGAGAAGGCGGAACGGCTCAATCAACAACAGAAGCTCGGCAAAACCGGTTTAGGGAAGATGATAGTTCCGGAAGAACTAATTACGGAGGTCATTCAGCTGGTCCATAACTCCATAGATGCTGGCTACGCCGGAGCAAAGAAAACGATGCAGGCCGTAAGAACGATCTACTGGTTCCCGCGAATCTAAGAGCGGATCCACCGGTTTATCGCCAATTGCTACGTATACCGAGCCGCGAAGCTACGTTACGGTCTTCCGGCGGGTCTACTGAAGCCACTTCCGATCCCCGAGAAGCCGTAGCAGCACATTACGATGGATTTCGTAACCGGCCTGCCGAATTCAGATAGATACAATGCTACCCTTAACGTAGTGGATAGGCTAAGCAAAGAGCGCTACTTTATCCCCTGCCGAGCTAGAGAAGAAGAAACCACTGCGGAAGAGACCGCGCGGATGCTGATTAGACACGTGTGGAAGCACTATAGCCTGCCGGACACTATTACGACGGATAGGGGTCCTTAATTTACCGCCGACGTGTAGAAAGCTGTCAACTAAGCTCTCGGAATTCGTGGAAAGCTCAGCACGGCCGCTTACCCGCAGACCGACGGTCAGTCTAAAGTGGCTAACCGAGAGATAGAGCGATATCTGCGAACCTTTTGCAGCTATTACCAAGAAGAATAGATCAAGGTGTTGCCGATAGCCGAGTTCTGCGCCAACTTGGCACCGTCTAAAGCTACCTCGCTGGCGCCGTTCGAGATAACGCATAGCTATCTTCCGAGGATAAGCTTTCAGCTACCAAACGAACCCAGCTCTATGGAACTATCCACAGCTACGTCGTCAAAGAGAGTCGCCGCCGCAGCGGCGGAAGCGCTCCGATCTCAGATAGAAGAAGCGATCAAAGTGGCGAAAGACGCGATGGAATCGGCTTAGAAGAAGATAGTAACTCGAACTAATAGAAAGCGGTCGCCGACGGAATTCGAGGAAGGTTAAAAGGTCTGGCTCAATACGCGGAACCTGAGGCTAAAAGGGAACGCCAAGCTCAATCCGCGCTACGTAGGTCCGTTTATAATAGTGGAAAAGAGGTCGCCGGTGACTTGTCGGCTCCAGCTACCGAAATCGTTCCGGATCTACGATGTCTTTTATTCGGATCTGCTAAGCTTAGACCCTAAGAACGGTCTGCCGGAACAGGGGTTCGCCGAACCCCCGCCTATCGAGATGGACGGTAAGGAAGAAGAGTAGGAGGTAGAAGATATAATGGACGTAAAGAAGATAAGGGGGTCCATCAAAGCGAGGATCTCGTAGAAGGGATAGCCGGAAGACTATAAATGGTATCCGGTCGAAAACCTCCGGAATTCGGCGGAGCTGCTAAGAGAGTTCTACGTACGGAACCCGGAAAAGCCGAAACCAGCGTGGCTCTAATGTCGACAATGCGGAAGAAAGAAGAAGAAAGCCGCGTCCGCTCTATCGGCGCGGAGGCCGAAGAAAACGATCGTAGCGGTCGCCTTGGGGAGGTCTTCGACTCGGCCACCACCTACCACCAGTTTGGCAGGCAGCTCGCCGACGCCGTAGCATGCCAGCGCCGCCGACCCCGTAGTAGGTGAAGGCTTTAGTAGAAGAGAAAAAAGAAGAAGAAAAACGGCGCCGCGAAAAGATCTATATAGACCTCCGTGCTGACGCACAGACCAGCCGAGCCGCAGCTTAGAAGACCGCGGATCAGATCAGATAGCGTCGATCACATGAACGCCAAGTAAAGGACTTTAGACGCCGACGACGTAAGAAATTGAAGAAGCGATAAAGAGAACGTTGTTTTGATAGAAGACGAAAGAAGTGACGTCGGCGTTGGAGGGGATTTTCGAGAAGAAGACGACGACGAATCAAAAAAAAAAAAACCGGAGATTTTCGGATAGATAGGGTGACTAAGCGGTCGAGGGCGACCGCTGGTGAGGGGGGGGGGGGTAGTGTTGCGGCGGTGTGGAAAGAGGTGGGACAGATTGATAGGGTGGACCCTGGATTTCGGCTCGGCCCGTCCGGGCCGAGCCGGGCCTTGGCACCACCACCACTACGGAAGCCCACCACCACCACCACATAGATTCCTTTCCCTCTTCAGTTCGAGATATAGTCATCAAAAAGGCCGTATTGAATCATATCTGCGTGCCCGGATCAACGTTTAATAACTGGCACACCCTTGCCTAGAGCTGGCTCGTAAACTGTGTACCCTAGTCCGATACGATTGACCTAGGGAATCCGTACTTGCTAAACGTTGTCTATATAAATGCCTAAGCAGTGTCCTTAGCTATAGTAGAGGCTATTCCCTCTAGTATTACCCCCTTCGTTAGCTTGTCTACAAGTACTATAATGTTCCGTCGTCCGTCGCTCTTAGGGAGGTCTGTAATAAAGTCTACTGTTAGGTCTTGCTAGGGCCGGTCTAGTATTAGTAGGGGTTTTAGCAGCCTGTGCTTTAGCTTATGCTAGGGCTTCGTCCGTCTGTAGACATCGCAGTTCTGTACGAACCTACAGATGTTCTTTGCTATCGCCGGCTAGTAGTAGTCCCTAGCAACGATGCTGTACGTCTCTTTACGCCCTAGATGCCTAGTTGCTATAGAATTATACGCCTGTTATATTAAGCTCGTACAGAGTTTCTCGTCTGCTAGGACCCAAATCCGATTCCTAAACTTTAGGTTGTTCTCCTCGTCTACTATGCACTCTGCTGCCGACACCTTAAGGTAGAGCTCTGCTAGGAGCTTCCGCTGTCCTCCTTAGACTGCTGTACAGGCCCCTTAGTAGACTTCGTCCTTTTCTACTGTCTCTTCCTACGCCTGTAGCTAGGGTTCCTATATATGTTTCGCCGCTAGGCGGATAGTCGCCTTGCCTAGTTCCTTCTTAAATATCTGGAATGTCCGTAATTTCAGCCGGTCGTTATCGTACGTCGTTAGCATATCCTAGTCCTGTCTAGATAGCGTGTCGGCCCTACTATTGTCCTTGCCTTTGCAGTACTAGAGTCTTATATTAAAGCAGCTTAGGTATATCGCCTATCGTATATACCTCTTAGACAGCTTCTAGGATTGCGTAAAGTACTCGAGGTTCTTATAGTCGGTTAGGGCGAGGAACTCGGGAACTAAGCAGAGTTCTCTATTCTACGCTTTACAATACTGTACGACTGCTAGCAAGTCCTTGTTATAGATAGGGTAGTTGCATTCAGCTAGGGAGTCCTTCTCAGAGAAGTATACATATAGGTGCAGAAGTATGTCCGAGCCTACCTACAACAGAATACCTCCTATATAATACCCTAAGGAGTCGGTTTCCAGTATCGTCGTACGTTCTAGATCGAAGGCAGCAAGCGTTAGTCCTATAGTAAAAGAGCTCCTTTAGCCTGTTAAAGCTTTTATTACACTCGTCCGTCTATTTAAACTGTTTGTCCTTATGCTTTAGTTCGACTAGGGGGCGTACGATCTCTAAGTAGTTCTGTACAAACTAGCAGTAGAAGTTGGCAAACCTAAGGAATTCTTCTACGCCCTTAACACTTATAGGGAGCTTCTATTGCTTAATAGCATTAATCCTCTTCCTGTCTATGCTAATGCCTTTCCCTACCTCGATAATAAACCCTAGGTATTTCGTACACTGTACACCGAATTTACATTTGTCGATATCAAGGTATAATCCAGCCCGTTGCAGTCGATCTAGTACCCTCTTAACGTCCTGTACGTAGTCTGTATAGGTGCCGTCCGTAAATACTAGTATGTCGTCGAGGTACGTAGAACAGATGTCGTCTAGTAGCCCTTGTAGGGACCTATTAATGTACCTCTAGAAGGTTACCGGTGCGTTAGCAAGGCTAAAGGGGGTAACAAGCTACTCCCAAAGACTATATCTCGTACAGAAGGCGGTTATCTATTTACAGCCTTCCTTAACCAATATCTTGTAAAAGGCTAAAACTACGTTAAGCTTAGTAAACTACTTTGCCTTGCTAATCCGTTCGAGGGTCTCCTTAATTAGGGGTAGGGAGTACCGGTCCTTCTTAGTAATTGCGTTAGTGCCCCTGTAGTCTACGCAAAAACGTAAGCCGGCCTTGCCTTCCTTATAGACAAACAGTACTAGGGCTCCTACAGATAATGTACTTACGTAAATAAGCCCTTTAGTAAGTAGGTCGTCTAGTGTCTTACGCAGCACTAGGAGTTCTCTAGAGGATATGCTATACAGCGGGCTGTACGGCACTTCGGACAGGCTCCTATCCAGACGGGGGGCTCTAGCTAGATATTATAGTCAATCCCCTCTCCTTAGTATAGGGGAAGTTTCGAAGCCGATTTTAGCTCGAAGAGGTCCAGGTATTCTGCGTATTCTGATAGGAGTTTCGTACAGGGTCTGTTGCTTTCTTAGGCGCTAATGCCTTCTTAATGTCTGTAGTCGCAGTGTTAACCTTAGCGTTAGCTTTAGCTTCGGCCTTGGCATTGCCGCCCTGCGGAACTCTCCCTTAGTCTCGGAGCCTCTGCTTTGTCGCTGCCAGGCATAGGCGTCCTCGTCCGACGTCTAGCTTGCCCTGCTAGCGCTCTATCTATAGCTTCCCTAGTATTAGGTTATACCCTAACTTGTCCTATACAACGTAGAGGTATAAGTTCTGCTCGTAGTGTCCTTACAGTTCTATCGTTACTTTTACTATATGGGTAATATCCGGTCCTTGCCCGGTATTGCCTAGCATGCGTACAGGTACAGTAGGGGTCATCTTAATATAGTGTCTCTGTACGAAGTCTTTGCTAATTACGCCGTATACTAAATATCCTGTGTTAATTAGCGGCTGCGCTGTAGCGGTCCCGTTTAGCGTAGGTCGTACGATGAACGGCGTAATCGTTATGTAGTTGCTCTTAAAAGATAGCTAAGTAGTGCTTTGATTTAGCAATCTATCTTGTATATACCTCTAGCTAAGCCTTCGTCTAGAGGCTATTCTTTTCCCGACTCGTCGTCGTCCGAGGGGAATTCTTAGGTCTCTTATTAGGGCACCGCAGTTGCTACCCTTGCAGTGGTCGGCCGTCCCCTAGGTCTCTCTGCTAGCAAAAGCCTGTAGTTCTGTGCAGTGTGCCCTATCTTGCTATACTGGTAGCAGCTCCCTTCTGCTCGTCTCTTGTTAAGGGTAGCCGTATCTACCTACTGTACCCTTTTAGCACCGGCCCTTAGCTATACAGTAATAGCTACTGCTACTCTTATCGTCGTCGTTAGTTCCTAGTCTATAGCGTCCTGCTGCCTATAGAGGGGCTGTTGCATCTCGTAGGCGCGGCTTATCCGTCCGAGCCTGCGCTGTTAGTCGTCGACTATCCTAAGGAGATTACAGAACTCCTTGTACGAGGCTGGTCGTATTACGCCTACTAGTTCCTGTTATAATCTCCTTAGAGAGGCCTACCTCTAAGGTAGTGATTTTTACCCTGTCCTCCTATTAGAGTCCTCCTGCCTCTGCTAGGGTCTAATTGTATTCCGCGAGGAACTCTTATATAGTCTTGCGTCCTTGCTTTATAGTGTTAACCTATAGGAGTGCTCGGCTTTCGCAGTCTAGGTCCTTGTAGCTCCTGTTAAGAGCTGCCTAGAGCATCGTCGTAGTTGCTATTGCTGGGTTAGCAATAGCCGTCTTATAGTACGGCAGAATTCGTGCTGCTGCCCTGCCCTTTAACCTCCTAAAGAGGTATACTACCTTGTCTAGCTTAGTCGGGTATGCTCCTAAGTCGACTAGAAGCTTAGAGCGTACCTAGGCAGCCTAGGAGGGGTGCTCGGCCGGAGCCTTACTATTATAGGTAGTAACGTCGGGGAGTTTGCTCTTAGGGACTGCGGTGTAGGCCGTCGTGTTCGTCGTCGTCGTCGTAGGGGTCGGGTTGCAACTGGATGCCCTAAGCTATCGTAGCTCCTGTTCCTATTAGGAAATCGTCGAGGTCTAGTAGCCTATATAGTCTTCGAGCTAGGTCTTGCATGCCAGCAGCTCCTTATATATGCAGTGCATCTGATCCTGCATAGCCGTAGGTTCTATAGGGATGTCGCCGTCTATCTTCGTTATATTACTGTAGTTACCGACAGTAAGATTAGTTCCTAGTATAAGGGCTTAAGAATCTTAGTTTAGAAACTTAAGGCTAGGTATCTATATAAAGGAACTAATAGACAGTTCCTTCGTCGTCTGCTGCTATACAATTTGTACCTACGAAGCTAAGCTAGCAATTTCCCTCTATATAAGGGAGCAAGGTTCCTAACTCTGTACAGAGGGTTGGGAGTTTCCCTCTATATAGGGTGCAGAGTATTCCCCCCTGTTTAGAGGGGCGGCAGTTCCTATCTGTGCAGGGCTATAGGATTCTCCCTCTGTACAGAAGTAGGGTCGTATTAGTAACTCCGTACAGAGGGTAGGGTCGTACTAGCGCCGCTAAGTCGCAGTCCTTAGGGCGACGGCTGGCTTAGGTCTAGGACCTAAGCTGGCCGGCGCCCCCTAACAGGTAGAGTGTATACTAGATAACGCTATAGATATTAATATTATCTCCTGTAAGTTAGTACTCTGCTACGACCTGCTAAAGATATCTAGGGCGGCCCTACTAAGGGCCGATAGGTTTATAGGGGAACGGGGGTACTGCTTCGGCGTATATATAGTATTACTATATATCGCAGACACAGCTAGGGTAGTACGCTTAACGAAGGGTACCTTCTACCCCTTTAACATTCTGTCCCTAGACCTGATCCTAGCTAGGCTATAGCCGAGGGACTAAAGGGTTATAGTAGAGAGTGCTAGCGACTGCTAGGCTTATAGCGATAGCGACGAGCGGCCTATAGTATACGTACAGACTATAGGGGAGCTCGCAGAGGACCTGCTAGAGTCCTTACTAGTCTATATAGTCTGTCTAAGAGCTATAGAGAGGGTCTAAAGTTTACTAGTAGTTTAGGGGCTCTTACCTTAGGAGATAGAAGGCCCTCCTAAGGAGGAGGTTCTCCCTACTAAGTTCGTTAGTGTTGGCAATATATTTACAATAGGTAAAGAGCCGGACCCCAAGCTGCCTACAGACGCAGAGTACGCGATTAACATAGTCTCTAGAAAAAAGCCTCTGTTCTGCCCCCTCTACTACTAATTAGGGCAGAAACTTAGAGAGCTCTAGGAATACCTAGCAAAGGCCTTAGAGAACGACTAGATCTAGCCTAGTATAAGTAGGGCCAGAGTAACTATCCTGTTCGTCCCTAAGAAGGACGGTACGCTATGCCTTTGCGTCGACTACTAAGGCCTAATCGAAGTTACTATTAAGAACTAACACTCCTTACTACTTATTAGTAAGATGCTAGATTGCCTTAGGGGAAACGTATAGTTTACGTCCTTAGACCTAAGAGACGCTTACTAATAGATCTATATTAAGCAAGGCAACGAGTAGAAGACTGCGTTCTGTGCCTGTTATAGCTATTTTGAGTATAAGGTAATACTGTTTAGCCTAACGAACACTCTGGCAACATTCTAGGCGTTCATTAACTAGGTCTTAACAGGACTCGTAGATATCTGTTGTATAGTGTACCTAGACGACATCCTAGTCTATAGCAAGACCTAGGAGGACTCCGTACAGGATATAAGCGCAGTCCTAGAGCAGCTTTAGTAGTTCGCCCTGTATGCAAATCCGAAGAAGTGCAAGTTTTAGCGTAAGGAAGTAGAGTTCCTAGGGTTTGTCGTATCTACTGCTAGCGTAGCGATAGACAGAAGCAGGGTAGCTATAGTCGAAGACTAGCCTATACTAAAGATGCTAATAGAGGTATAGTCGTTTTTAGGATTCTGCAACTTTTACTAGTATTTTATCCCTAAGTACTCCTATATAGTGCAGCTACTAACAGCCCTCTTAAAGGAGGCAAAGAACAGCCGGAAGCTAGGCCCTATCTAGTAGGACGCTGTTACAGGATTGGATTGTAGCAGCATATAGGGTATCTAATACTTGTTAACTAGTATCGTGTTTAAACTAACAAGTATCCCTCTGCAAGTCTCGCCTACACTCCTTTTGTGTATATGCAAGGGCGGCTTAAGCTGCACTTAGTAGCAGACTATCCTTAGGCTCGCAGCTGTGCCCTTAGAGTAGATCTAGGGTCCTGTAAGACCTCCTCGCTAGGGATTCTACAATAATTATCTCTCCTCCCTAAGGCAGATGTCCCTAGCTGCCTACCTAGGGTCCCTTCCCCGACTCGCTAGCACACTCCTCAGCGCCCTAGATAGTAAGCTGCTAGTATGCCTTAGGATCCTGTATACTGTTACTTACGAACCTTACTTGTAGACGTACGTCTAAGCAGCTTAGTAAGCCCTTAGCAACTTATATAGGTCTCTGTACTCTTCATGTTCTTTCCCTAGTTGCTAAACTCTAGTGTATATCTATAATTAGTATATAGGCTCGCTTGGACGCTACGCTAGTTATAGCTCGCTACTGTGTCGGCTTGCCGACTATAGGGTTTCTGTATATATTCTACGACTTCTCGTGCTCGTAACAAGCCCCTCTCCTTGCTGCAATAGATAAGCGAAAGCACTGCGCTAACCGGTCTGTACTCCTGCCTATCTGTAGCCTTAGAGCCCTACTAACGCTCCCTTAGGGCCTGTAGGAGCTGCGCCCCTTCTGCGCTCTCGCGTCGTTGCTGTAGTTAACAGTAATGCTGTAGTTACTAGGCAGCCGGCTGTTTGTCGTAGACCCTAAGGTCGCGTTGTTATAACTCGCTAAATGCATATAATTGCAACCTGCGTACTCTTAGTGCTTTGTTTTCTTTTTCCCTTACGCCCCTCGCATTTGCTACTACTAATACTGCCGCCTCTGCTCCTTAATAGCACTACTGCTACTACTATACTACTAGCACTACTAGCACTACTCGCACTACTGCTAGCATGCCAGCAGCATGCCGCCCCCTACTAACACTAATACTTACGTAACTACTACCCTAGTTAACGATAACGCTATTGCTGCTGCTATTATGTATTTAGTTAGCAACACTGTCTACTGTACTACTACTCCTACTGGTCCTCTCTTGTCTATAGCTAAGCTGTAAGCTTAGTCTGTACTGCTTAATAAGCGACTCGCTGCGTATTTATATATACGTAAGCGCTCTGCTAGCCCCTGTCGTAACTAGTGTACCTATACAGACTAGCTATACGAGCAGGATCGCATTGTAGGCGCTATGTATGCCTACAATGTACGCACTGCTACTATAGGCTGCCTCGCCCTAAGCTGTCTTGCTGCTGCTGCCGTTGCTGCTAGGGGGTCCCCCTACGCGCTCTAAGAGCCCTGTAGTTGTAGCTGCGCCCTGGCTCTGTGTATAGGCCCCCCTAACTGTAAGCTTCTAGTCTCGTCTATAGAGTCTAGGGACTCTAACACTATAGACATCGACGACGCCTCGCCTGTACGCTTGTGTTACGCCTGTCCTGTCCTCGCTTCCTCTGTCCTACTCTGAGTCGACGCGTCCCTCTGCTGTCTGTCGCTAGCAACCCTCTATACAGTTCTTATAGGGGCTGCTGCTACTAACGCCGATATGCTACTGCTAACCCTTATGCTACAGGCCTGCCTGCTTCCCCTAGGATGTATACAGTGTCTCTAGTAGGTCTTAAAGGATAGTAAATTCGTACTATACCTCGTTAGCAGTACCTTTGCTAATCCCTTAATAGACAGCCTATAGGAGCTGTATATAGGGGAGTTATTTAACCCCTATATGCTACGCTCGTACGTATACTATGCCTCTGGGCACTATAGCTGTTAACCTGTTATCGCCCTGCCCCTTAAGGAGTTCCTAGAGAAGGACGAGCTTCTATAGGGGGCTAAGGGCTGCAAAGACGAGTTTTACGAGCACTTTACTAGGCTCGCAGAGCTCGTCCAGCGCGCCTATATATACACTAGCTGCACTAGTAGGGCGGCCGCTAGCCGCTAGGCTGCTAACTACGTATTGGCAACTAAGTAAGAACAGCTAGCAGTGCGCTGCTAGACTATAGGCTACCTTGCTGTAATTAGCGAGAGGGTGCGTTAGGTACGTTCTTTGTGTTACCTTCTCTATATAGGATATCCGCTAATCGCTTACAGATTGTTAGTTAGCTTCTAGGCCTGCTAGCTATTAAGGCTATAGATCGCGTTGTCTATAATGTAGGTATAGATTTGGATTAAGGCAGGCGTACAGTCTGTACGTATAGTCGGAGTCTAGTTGTTTGTTGTTTCGTTTCTGCTTTAGGCTAGTATGTCCTAGCTAGGTACGCATAGTGCATTAGTGCTACCCTAATACTAATAATTTGTTGCTAAGGCCCTTTCCTGTCCTTATAAAGTCCCTTTGCGTCCTGCTTATGCCTGTCTATAGGAATTCTACGTACGCAACTGGTCGACGCAGCCTCTGCGTTGGGCTAGCAGCTACTCTACGATGCTTAAGCTACCTAATAATGCTCAGGGCTCTGGCGCGGCCCCTGCATTCGGCCAGCGCCCATTTAGCAGTATATTGCTTGCCTTAAAACAGTCTAGGGCTGCTGTATCTTCTATAATATTAGCCTTTTCCTATATATCGTAGTCTAGTAGCTATCTACGCTAACGTACGAGATACTTAACCTATCTGCGCCTCTTCTAGCTAGCCTTAATCTCCTCGACCCTGTACTTACCTACCTTATCTGCGACTAGTATGCTTACCTCTAGCGATTCCCCTAGGCGTCCCTTCTCTAGTTCTAATAGCAAGACGTAGAACAAATTGTAGATTTTATGCTTAGTAGGGAGTACTAGGTAGTACGCCTAAGTTCCGACTACATCGAGTACCCTAAATAGCCTAATGTATTTAGGGCCGAGCTTCTTGCTTGGCAGGGCGAGCCTAAGGTTCTTCGTTAAGAGCATTACTATATCGCCTATATTATAGGATTATGTCTTATAGTAAGCGTTATAGTACTTAGCCTAGTACTCCTAGCTAGCTTTCTAGCGTTGCTCTAAGGACCTTGCATTAGGTCTGTAAGCGTCTCGTAGTGCTAGTTACTGCTAGTGCCCTTCCTCTAGCTAGCTTGTCCTAAGCTAGGCCTAGACTTAGCGCGATTTCTAGGTAAAAGCTGTACAACAGTATAAACAGGCTTATTCTAAGTCCTATATATACTGTATTATTATAAACAAACTCTGCTAAAGGGAGCTACTTCGCCCATTCGTTCTGCTGCTTACTGTAGTAGCAGCGCAAGTACTGCTTAAGAGTCTAGTTAATATACTCTGTCTAACTGTCAGTCTAGGGATAGAATGCAGTGCTTAGCTTGCGTTTTACCCTCGCCTCGAGGCAGAAATCTGTCTAGTACTAGCTAGTAAAGAGGAACCCCTAATCCATTACAATACCTATAGGGATGCGAAATCTTCTAACTACTTCCCTTAAGAGAATCTCTATAAGGTTAACTACTATATACGTTTTTTCGTCGTAGGGATAAAAGCAGCTATCTTCGTGTTTCTGTGGATAATTACGAGAACTGTATTGTGTATAACAGAACCTGCACTAAACGCTTGCGACGACCTAGACAGTAGGAGGTCTGTAATAAAGTCTATTGTTAATTCTTGCTAAGGCCTAGACAGTGTCGGGAGGGCACTTAGCTTTCTATAAGGGGCGTAGCAGCGTATCTCAGTCCGCTAGCAGGCCCTACAGGTACTAATATACTCCTTAAGGTCTGCAGCTATCCCGCCCTAGTAGTACTTGCACTGGATTGACTCTAAGGTCTTGTTAACTCTAAAGTGTCCTACTAGTAGGTTGTTATAGTATATATGTACTAATCCGAGCGCGCAGATATAATTTAACATAGCTGTTTTAATAACTATATCTCGAACTAAGGAGGGAAAGGAATCTATACAGCAGTAGGTACGAGCTTTAGGGGTAGTGTACTAAGGCCCGGCTCGGTCTGGAAGGACCGAGCCGAAATTCTAAGGATCTACCCTATTACTTAGTCCTACCCCTTTCCGCTGCTATAACACTACCCCCCTCTCTTATTAGCAGTTGCCCTTAACCGCTTACTTATCTCTTCTGCCCCTTCGATCTTATTCTAGCTAATTAGGCCTTTCCCTTTCTTTATCGAATCTTCCCCTTCTTCCTTCTTCTTCTTCTTCTTCTTCTTTTCTGTCGTTGTTTTTTTTTTCTTTTTCGTCTACCTTATCGTCTTCTCTTTTTTTTTTTTTCCAGTTCGCAGCTTTCTTCGCGAGAATTCTTCTTAAAATCGACGTTAGTCCGAGCACGTAGATATAATTTAGTACAGCTGTTTTAATAACTATATCTCGAACTAAGGAGGGGAAGGAATCTATATAGCGGTAGTTAAGAGCTTTAGGGATAGTGTACCAAGGTCCGGCTCGGTCCAGAAGGGCTAAGCCGAAATTCTAAGCGTCTACCCTATTACTTAGTCCTACCCCTTTCTGCCGCTGGAACACTACCCCCCTCCCTTATTAGCGGTCGCTCTCGACTGCTTACTTATCCCTTCTGACTCTTTTTCTTCTTCTATTTGTCGTCTTTTTCTTTATCCTTTTCTTCTATTTCTTCTTCTTCTTCTTTTTTTTTCCGTCCGGCTCGCGGCTTTCTTCGCGAAAATTCTTCTTAAAATCGACGTTACCTCTTCTTTTTTTTCTTCTACTTCGAAAACACCTTCCTTTCTTTATCTTCTTCCGCTTTATATCGTCGCTATTGGAAGCCTTTCACTTGGCGTCTATCTAATCGGGGCTATCTAATCTAAGCTAACAGCTACCTAATCGGTACTGTAGCTGGTCTGTACGCTGCTGCAGAGGGCCCTATATAGGTACGTCTATAGTGCTCTATCTCTCTTCTTTTTTTCTTTCTTACTAAGGCCTTAAGCGCTACTGCAAAGCCGGCGTCGCCGACTCTGTCTACGAAATCGATTAGCCGCGAGCCTTTCTCTTTCGTAGGCGACGTTAACGACTGTCGCGCCGACGGAGGTAGCGCTGTCCTCGACTTTATCCTCGTTATCCGTCTAGCTAAGCTATCGGATAGCGAGGATGTCATCGAAGACCCTAACTAAGTGCGCTAACTACGATCGTTTCTTCGGTTTTCGAGCTAATAGCGCAGACGCAGCCTTTCTTCTTCTTCTATCTCTTCTGGAGCTATTTACTTCTAGAGCTATTTAGGTCTCGGTTTTCTTAGATTCCGGACATAGAACTCTTCTAGCAGCTCTACCGAATTCCGAAGATTCTTAACTAGATACTATTTATAGTCTTCCGGCCACTCCTTCTATAAGATCCTCGCTTCGATAGACCCCCTTATCTTCCTTATACCTATTACATCTTCTACCTCCTACTCTTCTTCCTTACCGTCTATCTCGATTAGTAGGGGTTCGATAATTTCCTGCCCTAGAAGGCTATCTTCCGGTTCTGGGCTTAACAGATCTAAATAGAAGACATTCTAGATAAAGAACGACCTTGATAGCTAGAGCCGATAGGTTACTGGCGACCTCTTTCCTACTATCGTAAACGGACCTACGTTATAGGCGTTCAGCTTGGCGTTGTCTTTTAGCCTTAGGCTCCGCGTATTAAGCTATATCTTTTAGCCTTTATCGAATTCTACTAGTAACCGGTTTCTATTAGCTCGAGTTACTATCTTTGCTTAAGCCGACTCTATCGCCTCTTTCGCTATTCGGATCGCCTTTTCTATCTAATCCTTAAGCGCTTCTGCCGTAGCTGCGGCGACTCTCTTTAACGAGGTAGTAGTAGAAGGTTCCGAAGAGCTGGGTCTGTCCGGTAGTTGAAAGCTTATCTGTAGAAGATAGCTGTAAGTTATCTTAAATAGCGCTAGCAAGGTGGCTTCGGATAGCGCCGAGTTAGCGCAGAATTTCGGCTATTGGCAATACCTTAGTCCAGTCTTCTTAATAATAACTGCAGAAGACTCGCAGATATTTCTCTATCTTACAGTTAGCTACCTCCGACTGACTGTCTGTCTAAGGGTAAGCGGCTGTGCCAAGCTTTCTGCGGATTCCGAGAACTTAGTTAATAGCCCTCTATACATTGGCAGTGAATTGAGGACCCTATCCGTAGTAATAGTGTCCGGCAGGCTATAGTGCTTCTATACGTGCTGAATTAGTATCCTCGCAGTCTCTTCTGCAGTAGTGCCTTCGTCCTTTGCTTAACAGGGGATAAAGTAGCGTTCCTTACTTAACTAATCTACTACATTAAGGGTAGCATTGTATCTATTGGAGTCCGGCAGGCCAGTTACGAAATCCATCGTTATATGCTACTACGGTTTCTTAGGGATCGGCAGTGGCCTTAGTAGACTGGCCGGAAGACCGTAACGCGGCTTCGCGGCTTGATATACGTAACAGTTAGCGATAAACTAGTAGATTCGCTTAAAGATTCGCGGAAACCAGCAGACTGTCCTTATAGCTTCTATCATCCTCTTTGTGCTAACGTAGCCGACATCCTTAGACCTATAGACCAGCTAGATAACTTCTGCGATTAGCTCTTCTAGAACTATTAGTTTCCCTAAACCAGTTTTGCCGAGCTTCTGTTAATAGTTAAACTGCTCTACCTTTTTATAAAGCGTTTCTTCTTCGGCTGCTAACTCTACAGTGCAGATCCCTACTTCTTTTAGCACTTCGGCGTCTACTATCCGCTCGGTTAACATCTTCTAGAGCATGTTTGGATCTTCCTTCGTGCAACTGGTCTTCCCTTCTCTTCTTATTAGCGCGTTAGCCTTTCTATTTTAAGCCCCTAGTCGATAAGTAATCTTAAAGTCGAACCTGGATAAGTAGGCGGCCTACCGAGCTTGGCGACGCAAGAGCTTCTACGTCTTTATAAAACAGGTTAATAACTAGTAGTCGGTAAGCACTTGGACTGTGCTCTTTCTAGCTATAAGTTCCGGGTTCTACTCTTCGAAAGCTTGGATAATAGCTAATAGCTCCTTGTTATAGATAGCGTAGTTCCGCTTAGCTTTATTTATAGATTTGCTAAAGAAAGCTACTAGATAAAGGATCTCGCTATCGCTATTATATTAAGAAAGGACCCCTGCGGTTACGGTGTTGGAAGCGTCTGTCTCTAGGTAGATCGTCTTTTGCGGCCGGAAGTGCGCTAACACCGGCGCCGAGGCTATAGCAGCTTTTAGCTAGTTAAAGACCTCCGTGCACTTCTTATTCTATAGGCCAGCCGTCTCCTTTTTCAATTCCTTGTTTAGGGGTCTTGCTGTCTTGCTAAAGTCTTTTATAAAGCGGCGATAGTAGCTGCGGAATCTGAGAAAAGCTCTAATCTAAGTAGTGTTTCCGGATTTCGGTTGCTTCTATTCTGCTACAGTAGCAAACTTTAAGGGGTCCATCTAGATGCCTTCTCTTCTGACGATAAGGCCGAGGTACTTAACTTCGGGCTAATAGAACTTGCTCTTCTTCGTATCCGCGTTTAATCTAACCTCTTAGAGCCTAGTTAACACCCGCTTAATGTAGTCCGTATGCTGTTCTTTAGTTCTATCGGTATAGATAAGGATGTCGTCTAGGTAGATAGATACAAACCGCTCGAGCATGTCTATAAAGGTGTAGTTTATAAAGCGTTGCTATACAGCCGGCGCGTTAGTAAGCCTGAAAGGTATAACTAGCTACTTGAAGTTGCCTATACGCGTAGCGAACGTCGTAAGGTCTTCTGTCTGTCCTTCTTCGTTTCTTCGTTTCTTAGACAGTAGAACGCTTGGCGAATGTCTAGCTTGCTAAACCACTTAGCTTTCGCTACCTGCTATATAGTCTTATTAATTAGCGGTAGTAGGTATATATCTCTCTTAGTAATCTTATTAAGGCCTCGGTAGTCTACGTACAGCCAGAGGCCGCCTCTGGGCTTCCGGACGAAAAGGATCGGCAAGGCATACCTTCGCCAAATTTACTCGGACAAACACCTCTACTTAGTCCAGTTTGGCTAGCGACAATCGCCTTAGTAGTTCGGTTCTTAGTAGCGTAGCTCTTTCCTTTCGTCGAATCTTGTTATCGTATTCTGGTTAGTAGAGAGGCAGAAGGTTAGAATCGGCCTTTAAGAACACATTAGCGTAGCAGTAGAGTTCTTTTAGTAACACCTCTAATGGATCTACCTCTTCTTCGGCTATTATCTTCTAGTAGTCTTCGATCTCCTTTATAGAGATAGCATAGACCTTATTCTCCGGCTCCTTCGCGAGGGTAGTTAAGGCTTCCGAGCTTATTATTCTAATAGCATCTAGGGGGGTAGCATAGATAGCCGGAGCCGTGTCGACGGTCGTAAGGTCCGGTTTGGTGGTAACAGTAGTGACCGAGCTAGCGATAGCGTTGCCCTTCTGCTAGGTTTTGAACTTAATTATGCCTTCGTCTACGTCAATAACGGCTTTCTGGTTCCTTATCTATTTTTGTCCTATAATAATGTTCAATCGTCTGATGTCTATAACTCGAAACGTCGCTTCCGTAGTGCGGCCAGCGAGGGTGGTCTTCAATAGCATATAATGTGTAACACTCTCTGTATCTTGTCTATTATATACCGAAATTCGCGTCGGCGACCCTAACTCTACTAGGTAACCGTATCCTTTCTCTAGCTTCTGAACTAGTCGATAGTAGATTACCGCGCTAATAAGAGCTCCTATATCGATAAAAGCTTTTAACTAAAGAGGCTGGCGCGAGCCCTCTAGAGGGTGGATAGTAATTGAAAGAATAATAGCGGAGTCTGTGTTCGCCTCCAGCGTAGCTAAGAGTGGGTCGTTATAGCTATTAATGCATTCTTCTTCCGGTAATGTAGTTTATAGTAGTGCCCTATTGTTTATGCTAGGTAGGGGGCCTATCTGTCTAGCTAGTCTTTTCCTATAATCTTTAATAGCACTCTGCTGTCTACACTATCGGTGTTATTGGGCACCGATTCTATAGCCTGGACACTCTTCCTCGGCAGCGGCGTAGGTCTCGTAGCCTGGTATTCTCGCTTCTGTTAAGACGTTGCTTAGCATCTAGTAGCGATGTAGCTAGGCTTTCTATACGCGTAGCAGGTAGGGACGAATGTCGAACGCGGTGGATAGGACGGTTGCTAGGGTCCGCGTCGGAAAGATAGAGAGCGCCAAATTAATAGCGTAAATAGTGGTCGCTAACCTGGCTCTTAGGCAGCTAGTTTTCTGTATTTATTTATATTTCTGGCTATAACTCTTGCTTAGTCTACGAAGGCTTGGAGGTCTCTAGTTCTTACAGAGACTAGTGCGTTAGCTAGTTCGGGCCTTAGCTTCTTTCTTAGCAGGTGTAGTTGTTTGCTCTCTAACACCTTCGCTCGATCCGCGTGCTTCCAGAACTGTCTATAAAACTCTTTGAAGGACAGCCGGTTTCGACTGACTTTGTCGAGTTGTTCGCGAGCTGTCTGCTTACAGAAGTGGTCCGCGAAGTGCTGGTCTAGGGCTTTAAAAGCCTTAGCAGTAGTAGCTCCTTCTAAGTCTGCTACTAGCGTAAACGCCTTACTGTCTAGTCTTAACTAAAGGTATGCCAACCTGTCCTCTTCGCTGCTGTTGGCCTGATCGCCGTTTATCTTATTTATTATCTTTATCTTAAAAACTTCCTATGTCTCTGGATTTCCGCTGCTAAAGACCTGTAGGTTAGGCAGTAACGTTATTGAGATACTACCTTAACTGTAGACGGCCGGAGAGGCACTCTTACTTTGACCTTCTTATAGTAGCGGCGGCGCCTTCGACGATGCTAGCCGTTACGATCAACAGCTGGAAGTACAAGGACAACAGTACCAAAGTCCTACTAAGTACCACTATAATTTACAGGCTATATCTCAATAACCAAAAGTCCAACCAAGACGATTCTGACCGCATTATAAGCGCTACAATTGGTTCTATAAGGACGAACAATCAGGTTAGGAAAGACACTGGAACTACTGCCAGCAGACAGTAGAAACCCCCTAACAGTCCCAAGGTCCTATCTAGCTCTACTACCCTTAATAGCCTATAACTTAACACTTACTAGTCTGACTAAGAAGCTTCTAGGCGCACTGGAAGCGACTCGATCCGCTCTTTAGAATGTTCTGTTTCAGTTCTGGAACATTTAGGAAAAGAAGGTTTTAGAAGTAACTTAGTTAACAGAACAAAGGAGAGAAGTCTTTTGCGAAACTTCTTAGGAAATCCAGTAGCAAAGGGGCAAACAACTAGCTGGGACAGAGGGATATAAGAAGCAGCTGCCGCCCCCTTATATTTCTGTTTTCCTTCTTTATAGCCTGACTTATACAATTAACCTAGAACAAACTTCTAACTCCTAATACATAACTACTCTTTAGACTTTAGTTCTTTAGCTCCTCCTCTTAACTTTAGTTCCTATAACAACCTACGTACACCTTAGCCTCTTCTCTAGCATTACAAGCTGTTAACTAACCCAAGACTATTAATTAACATAGTCTTCTATATACTACCTTAGGAGATTCCCTTTAAGGAATACTCCAAACTGGATCTTTCTGCACAAGGCACTTCTGATTTAATAAACAGTAACCCTACCCTTGCCCTACAAGTCCTCTTTATAACAGCAAACATTGTTCGTACAGGAACAGAGCAAATAAAAGACCTTATCAACTACATTAATAGTCTAGAGGCAATGCTGTCTAAAGGCAAGGAACAGCTGCAAGAGATGGAACAAAAGATAGCTACTCTTACACTTAAGAAGGCACATACATAAGGACAACTACAAGAAGCCCTAAACTTAATGACATCTACTACTACTAGAGATACCACTACCAAGAAAGTGGCTAATCTAGAAACGTTCTATAGAGACAAAGAAAAGTTGAATAAATTCCGCCTACGACTATCTATTAAACTCTTAGCTAATGCAGACCATTTCCCTAATTAAAATCAGAAGGTCTCCTATGCATTCTCCCTCCTAGCAGGCAAGGCACTCTAGCAAGTCTTATACTGGTTCAACCTACAGACACTCTAAGTTACTTGTCTAGACATAAAAGCCTTACTTACCTCTCTTAACTCAGCCTTTAGAAACCTATATCGCAAGTCTACGGCTTAACAATTTATTAGAACACTTAAGCAGACTAACAAGCTCTTTGCAGACTACTACGTACAGTTCTTATAAGAGATTGGACACTGTAAATACGACATAGAGGCTCAGACGTTAGCTCTGGTTGCTGGGTTAAGCACAGAACTCCTTACGAAACTTAAGGATTAGGAACATAAAGCCCTATCCTTCTAGGAACTTATTACCCTCTGCCAACGCCTTAACAGCCGTAGGAACTTGTTTACAGACATTATTAAGGCCAGGAGCAACAACCGCAGCAGTCTACGCCCTGTTTCGACTCTTACAAACGTTAACCTAAATATAGGAACTTATAGGCCAACCTTACGCCTTCCCCCTTAACTAGTTGTTACCTAAGGAGACTCTATAGACTTAAGCTTAGCTAAGCTCTAAGACGGCCGCCTTACGCAGGACGAGAAGGAACGACACCGCTGCCTACACCTCTGCATATACTGTAGTAAACTAAACTATATTGCTGTTAACTGTCTAACACTAGCTACAAGACGTACTAAGATAGGCACACCTCTTGGGTTCTCTGCAGCAGCTCCTACACTACAAGACAACAACAAGGACTAGAGAAACGCCTAAGCCTGTTAACAAGACGCCTAACAGGCAGGCACTTAGATTGACATTATGCAATCTCTTCTTCTGCTATACAATTCTATACTAAGACAGAGGATGAACTTACTTATCCTCCCTTAGTTGTTACAGCAGAAATCTACACAAAGAAGAGTACAGTATACTTAGTACTTACAATAATCGACTGCAGCGCAACTAATAAAAGCTTTATTAACCCTTAACTTACTAACTCTTTAGGAATTACTACTTAGACCTTAAAGCACCCTAGACCCTTAAGAATGTTTGACGGCAGTAAGGCCTCCTTAGGAGGCGTAACTTAGATTGCCTATACTAAGCTTAACCTTAGGAACTACTAAGAACACCTCTCTTACTTTGTTACCTCTTTGCTAAACTAGAAGCTTATCCTTAGACTGCCTTAGTTAAAGCTTTACAACTTACAGACTAACTGGAACACTGGAACCCTTTGCCTAAACTTAGAACACTGCTAAACCTATTGCTACCCTTTTTTTAGCCTACTCCTGTATATAGCAATTATAATTTAATCTTCTAAGTATCTGCAGCTGCTTTCTATATAGCTGTAAAAGAGAAAGGAGCTTAAATCTTTGCTGCGTTAAGAGAGGACATTAAGAAGGCTCTTACTAAGTATAATAAAAGGAGAGAGGCTACTAACTTAGAGACAAAAGTACTAGAAGAATACTACGACTTCCTTAGTGTCTAGTTATTTAAAGAAGCTAAGAAGCTGCCTCCTTACCGCCCCTACGACTAGAAGATTAAACTGGAAGAGGGCAAGATACCCTCCTTTGGCCCCCTTTACTAGATATCTCGCGAAGAACTCCAAGTCCTGCAAAAGTTCCTATAGCAGAACCTTTAGAAAGGCTTTATTAGATCTAGTCGCTCTCCTGTAGCCAGCCCTGTTATGTTTATTAAGAAACCTAGTAGAGGGCTACGCTTCTGCATCGACTACCGCAACCTTAATGCTGTTTCTAAGAAGAATCGCTACCTAATTCCTCTAATACAGGAAACTCTAGAACATCTTTCGAAGGCAAAATAGTCTACTAAGCTTAACGTAACTGCAGCATTTAACAAGATTCGAATAGCAGAAGGACAAGAATAGATAACTATATTTAGGACTTAATACGGCTTGTTTAAATCCTTAGTTATACCCTTTAGCATATACAATGTACCTAGCATCTTCTAGGAATACATAAATAACACCCTAAGAGAATACTTAGATTAGTTTGTTATAGCTTACATTAACGACATCTTAGTGTATAGCAAGACACTAAAAGAACGCTAGGGATACATCCGCAAGGTACTAGCTAAGCTGGAAGAAGCAGGCTTATATCTGGACATTGACAAGTGCGAATTCTACAAACAAGAAGTCCCCTTCCTTAGACTTATTATTTTAGACAAAGGTATCTGTATAGATCCAGCAAAGATCCAAGCAATTCTTAACTGGAAGGTTCTAAAGACAGTTAAGGAAGTATAAGGGTTCCTTAGGTTTGCTAATTTCTATCGCCGCTTTATTTAAGGCTTTAGCTTAATTGTAAAGCCTCTTACAGCTCTAACAAGGAAAGAAGCCAAGTTTAAATAGACTAAAGCATGCTAACAAGCCTTTAACCTCCTACGACAAAGGTTTACTAAGGATCCTATCCTTTAACACTTCGACTTTGATTTAGAAGCCTGTATAGAAACAGACGCCTCTAATAGAGCTATTAGAGCTGTCCTTCTTTAAAGAAAAGCACCTAGCTAACTATAGCTTCTAGTAGCCTACCTCTCTAAGAAGATAATTCTAGCTAAATGCAATTACGAAATTTACGACAAGGAACTCCTAGCTATTGTAAAGGCCTTTAAAGAATAGCGTCCAGAACTTAAAGGTGCAGCCTTTCTAACTTAAGTTAGCTCTAATTACAAGAGCTTGGTCTACTTTGAAAAGACCAAGATCCCTAACAGACGACAAGCTGGATAGAGTGAATTCTTTTCTAGGTTTAACTTTGTTATTTAATATACACTAGGATCCCTTAATTTAAGAGCTAACGCCCTTACTAGGATGCCTAGAATCCATCTAGTAGACAGAGGAGAATTTTAAGCAATTTGTAACCAAACTATCCTAAAGGCCTATAACCTAAGTAAAGACTTAAAGACCTACTTACAGGAAGGCAACTAATCAATTGCTGCCTCTTTTGCCCTGTGTCTTGCGCCTGCTTTCCTAGAAGATAATAATTCAGAAAGCACAACAGACAATACTAAAGACTCTAAAACTGAAGGCTCTGTTACCTCTAATACTAACTTAGAAGATAAAGAAGTAGCTAAAGAAGCAAACTACCCTAGAGGACTGCTCCTAATAATTAGAGAGGCTTACGAATTAGACCAGCAAGTTTAAGAGTTGATTTAAGCCCTTAAGATAGGCCAACGTACCTTCCCTGGCTTTTCCCTCTTAGAATGTAAACTTAGGGATAGACTGGTCTACTTTCGCTCTCGCCTTTTTATTCCTAAGGGGGCAGACAACTTAATACGACTCTACATCCTTAGGACAGTTTACAACTTAGCAGCAGGAGGCTATCTAGGACGCTTAAAGCTTTACAAGATTACCTTACGCTACTCCTAGTAGCTATTAATGTAGAAGCATATACGCAGATATAGAAACAACTGTCCTATCTATAAAGCAGCTAAACATAATTATTAACCTCTATAGGGCTTACTGAAACCTCTCCTGGCTCCTGAACACCCTTGGAAACAAATTATAATGGACTGTGTTACCTGTCTTCCTTAAGGAACTACTTAGGCAGGTGTTAAGGCAAAGAATGTCTTTGTAGTTGTAGATCGACACTCTAAGGACCGCTTTATAGTACCCTGCTAGAGCATAAATTCTAAGGAAACTGCCAGGCTCTTTTACGAATACGTCTAGCGCTACGTAGGCCTCCCTAACAGCATTACCTCTAACAGAGGCTCTTAGTTTATTGCTAAATTCTGGAAACGCCTATACAAGCTTCTAAACATTAACTACTACATTTCGACCTCCTACTACCTAGAAACAGATAGACAGACAGAGATTGCTAATGCCCTGTTCGAACAGACACTGCGTTGCTTTATTAACTACTATTAGAAGGATCGGCCAAAACATATTCCTATAGTGGAATTCTTAGCTTATAACTGGGAATTAGAGAAAACTAGACACTCCCCCTTCTACACTACTAGAGGCTACTACCCTAGAACAGGAATAGAACCTTAAGACCCACTACTACGACCTAATAACCTAGATAAAGTTAATGCAGACGACTAGGCAATACACCTTTCCTAGATCTACTAAGAAGTCTAAGAAGAAATGACTTACGCTTAGGCTGTCTACGAAGATTAAGCTAATCGAAAAAGACAGCTAGCTCCTAACTATTAAGTAGGAGACAGAGTGTACCTAGACTCTAAGAACATTGTTATAGGAAGACCTTCTTGTAAACTCGACTAGAAAAAACTAGGCCCCTTTACTATTACAGAGAAGATTAGCTCGCACGTATACCGTCTCCAACTGCCTAAAGAATAGGAAATCTACAACGTCTTTTATTCTGTTAGGCTAAGGCCTAAGGAAGGAAATCCCTTCCTAATTTAAGTACAAGATTAGGAACGAACTTACATCCTCCCTACAGCAGATAATAATAAAGATAAAGAAGAAGAGTACTACGTACGCAACATTACAGACTGTTAAGTTGTAGATAGACAAACTAAGTACAAGGTCTAATAGCAAAGCTATAGACACTAGGACACTACTTAGGAACCCCTTAGGAACATTATCTTCAATAAGGACAAGATTAAGGCCTTCTACTAACAGGACCTCTTAGACTCCTGTAAGGGGCTTAGGAATCTTAGTTCAGAAACTTAAGGCTGGGTATCTACATAAAGGAACTGATAGGCAGTTCCTTCGTCGTCCGCTGCTGTATAATTTGTACCTACGAAGCTAAGCTAGCAATTTCCTCCTATGTAGGGGTGCAAGGTTTACACTCTGTACAGAGGATTAGGAGTTCCTCCTCTGTACGGTAGTGTAGAGTTTTCCCTCTATTTAGAGGGGCGGCAGTTCCCCTCTGTATAGGACTATAGGGTTCTCCCTCTGTATAGGAGTAGGGTCCTGTCGGTGGTTCCGTACAGAGGGTAGGATTATGCTAGCACCGCTAAGTCGCAGTCCTTAGGGCAACGGCTAGCTTAGGTCGGGTCCAGGACCTAGGCTAGGCGGCGCCCTCTAACAATACCCCCCCCCTCCCCTCTCGTAGTGCCCTTTTCGTACAGCGGCGTGCCGAACACCCTTAGCTCCTAGTGTTCCTTTGCCGGGTAGCGCTTTCCTGTCCTCGCCTAGGCGCCTAACTGTTAGCCTCCCTCTCCCCTAGTTTAACCTTAAACCTGTCCTCCTAAGTCCGTAGGTAGGGAAGGCAGGGGGTGCTAGATCGCTTCTACCTGACCTTGGCTAGTTCCGTTTCTTAATTTAACGAAGCCGAGGTTAAGGCTAAGTAGGCCTGCTCGCAGTTATAAAGGTGCAGGAGGTGCTCGGTCCCCTCTGCTCCTTCTCCTCCTACCCTCGAGCTCTAGCTATGCACTCTACGTCCTAACTGTACAGTCCGGTGCTACTAGGCTATTTGGCTTTTGTCCCTGTCTCTTGGTCGTCGTCTGGAGTTTTGCTCCTAGGTAGGTGTTCCCGCCTCCGTCCGGTTGTCTAGTAGGCCGCCGCTCGTACAGGCTCTAGGTCGTTGTTGCCTCGCTTGTCTCCCTTTATACAGTTGTAGCAGCTACCCTAGTTGTTATTGCCTTATAAGGCAGGCAGCTACTACCGTGTATATAAACCCCTTCCCTTTCCCCTCTCTCTCTTCTTCTCTTTCTTCTTTATCCTCTACCTGCTACCCTTCCGTCTAGCTGTCTACTACTACTACTATTACCTCTACTAACTACTATCTATTAGCTACTACTAGTTACTACTACTATGCTACCCGCCCTGTCCGGCCGTGCTTATCGTAGCACCCTCGTAGTCGCTGGCTCCCCCTCTGCTCGTCTGGCTAGGGTCTCCTCCTATTTCTACCTCTAGTAGTAGGATGCTTAACTCGACCAGCAGCTTTGCTTCCGGTTCGTACAGATTTCCGTCCTCTATACAGTCTAAGCTAATATCTTAGGTGCTATATTAACTAGCAGCAGGGTGTTGCTAAGCTACCCTTCTACTTTTCCTAGTGCTGGGGCTCCTTCCGTCTAGGAGGTGATTAAGGTTATAGGTGTAGAGTTGGCTGCTCTGGGTCCTAGGGGTAGTGGCTAGTAGGCTACCTTAAGGTAGTATATAAAAGTTTTCGGACAGTGTCGCTCTTAACCTCTCTTACTTCTACTTTCCCTCCCTCCTGTTTTCTGGCTGTTCCCTTCCTTTAGCCCTTCCTTCGTACAGTGTCGTATAGTGTTATGTTAGTAGGATCTTATAGTGCCCTATATCGTTATTTTTGATCCTTTGGCAACTTAAGTTGCTAGCGGCTACCCTGTCCTTAGGGTAGATCGTACCCCTCTTCGCTATACGGCGCAGTGTTACTGTAGCTGGGTAGTAGGATAGTTCTCCTCCTACCTGTCCAGTGCAGTTGTGTCCTGCAGGGCCTCGTATAGTTCCTAAATAGGCTCTGCCTATCCTCTCTATTTTACTAGGTACTCTACTCTCTTCCGCCTCCTTCGGCTCTTAAGGATTCCTTCTACCTCGTACTCTTCCTAACCCTCGGTTATAATCGCTAGTAGGCGCGCGTCGTCCGTCGTCTAGTGCGGCAGGGGGTCTGTGTTCGCTGGCTGTACGAGGTTTACGTAGAAGACTGGATAAATCCCTAGGGGAGTGTTTAGTCGTACGGCGTATGTCCCTACCGGTCGGACTACTGTAAACTTCCTGTTCTTCTAATCTAGCTTCTTGCTCGGCCGGTCCGTACAGATGTTTCGCTAGTTTAGCTAGACCTTATCCCCTGCCTTGTACCTAGGTGCAGCCTGTCGTCCCTTGTTGGCCTGCTCTTCCGTATTCTGTTAAGCTATAGCTAGACTCGCCTTTGCCTATTGATAGGCATTCGTAATCGTCTGTACGATAGCCTCTCCCTGCTAAACTAGGGATCGTATAGGGCGTAGGGTGTTACTACTTAGGGTCGGTAGGAGCGGGGAATAGTCGTATCTATAGGCTATAAAGAAGGGGGACAATCCTGTAGCATTAGCTGTACGGCTATTAATAGCTAGCTCCACTATAGGGAGAAGTCGGTTCCAGTTCGTCTGGTTATAGTCGACGTACGCTTAGAGGTACGCTTCCAACGTCGTATTAACCCTCTCCGTCGCCCTGTCCGTCTGCAGGTGCTATGCGGTTAACAGGCGACGTTCTACCTTTAGTAACTAGCAAACCCTTGCCTAGAGCTGGCTCGTAAACTGTGTGCCCTAGTCCGATACAATTAACCTAGGGAAACTGTGCTTGCTAAACGTCATCTGTATAAATGCCTAGGCAGTGTCTTTAGCTGTAATAGAGTCTATTCCCTCTAGTATTACCCCCTTCGTTAGCTTGTCCGTAACTACTATAATGTTCTGCTGTCCGTCGCTCTTAGGGAGGTCTGTAATAAAGTCCACTGTTAGGTCTTGCTAGAGCCGGTCTGGGATCGGTAGGGGCTTTAGCAGCCTATGTTTTAGTTCTCGCTAGGGCTTCGTCCGTCCGTATACATCGCAGTTCTGTACGAACCTACGGATGTCCTTCGCTATCGCCGGCTAGTAGTAGTCCCTAGCGACAATGCTGTACGTCTCCTTACGCCCTAGGTGCCCGGTTGCTATAGAATCGTATGCCTGTTGTATTAAGCTCGTACGGAGCTTCTCGTCTGCCAGGACCCAAATCCGATTCCTGAAATTCAGGTTGTTCTCCCTGTCTACTAAGCACTCTGCTGCCGACACCTTAAGGTGGAGCTCTGCTAGGAGCTTCCGCTGTCCTCCTTAGATCGCTGTACAGGCCCCTTAGTACACCTCGTCCTTTTCTACTGCCTCTTCCTATACTTAGAGTCGGGGTTCCTAAAGGTATATTGCTGCTAGGCGGATAGTCTCCTCGCCTAGCTCCTCCTTAAACATCTGAAATATTCGTAACTTTAACCGGTCGTCCTCGTACGTCGTTGGCATGTCCTAGTCCCGTCTGGATAGTACATCGGCCCTGCTGTTGTCCTTGCCCTTACGATACTAGAGTCTTATGTTGAACCGGCTTAGGTACATTGCCTATCGTATATGCCTCTTAGACAGCTTCGAGGGCTGCGTAAAGTACTCTAGATTCTTGTAGTTAGTTAGGGCGAGGAACTTAGGAACTAAGTGGAGTTCTCTATCCTACGCTTTACAACACTGTACGACCACTAGCAACTCCTTGTCGTAGATAGAGTAGTTGCACTTAGCTAGGGAGTTCTTCTTAGAGAAATACGTGCATAGGTGCAGGAGTCCGTCCAAGCCTACCTATAACAGGATGCCTCTAATGCAATACCCTAAGGAGTCGGTTTCCAGTATCGTCGTATGCTCTAGGTCGAAGGCGGCAAGCGTTGGTCCTATAGTAAAGAGCTCCTTTAGCTTGTTAAAGCTGCTATTACATTCGTCCGTCTACTTAAACTGCTTGTCCTTATACGTTAGTTCGACTAGGGGGCGTACGATCTCTAAGTAATTCTGTATAAACTAGCGGTAGAAGTTGGCAAACCTAAGAAATTCCTGTACGCCCTTAACGTTTATAGGCGGCTTCTATTGCTTAATAGCATCAATCTTCTTCCTATCTATGCTAATGCCTTTCCCCGCCTCGATAATGAAATCTAGGTATTTCGTACGCTAGACACCGATTTACATTTGTCAATGTCGAGGTACAAGCTAGCCTGCTGCAGTCGGTCCAGCACCTTCTTGACGTCTCGTACGTAATCTGTATAGGTACCGTCTGTAAAAACCAGGGTGTCGTTAAGGTATGCCGAGCAGATGTCGTCTAGTAACCCTTGCAAGGACTTGTTAATGTACCTTTAGAATGTTGCTAGTGCGTTAGCTAGGCTAAAGGGGGTAACAAGCTACTTAAAAAGACTATATCTCGTACAGAAGGCGGTTATCCATTTACAGCCTTCCTTAATCTGTATCTTGTAGAAGGCCGAGACTACGTTAAGCTTAGTAAACTACTTTGCCTTACTGATCCGTCCGAGAGTCTCCTTAATAAGGGGTAGGAGGTACCGGTCCTTCTTGGTAATCGCGTTAATGCCTCTATAGTCTACGTAGAAACGCAAGCCGGCCTTCCCCTCCTTATAGACAAACAGTACTAGGGCTCCTGCGGACGAGGTACTTGCCTAAATAAAACCTTTGGCCAGCAAGTTGTCTAGTGTCTTGCGCAGTACTAGGAGTTCTCTAGAAGACATTTTATACAGCGGTCCGTACGGTACCTCCGGCAGACTCCTATCTGGACAGGGTTCTAGCTAGATGTTATAGTTAATCCCTTCTCCTCGGTGTAGCAGCAGTTTTAAGGCCGACTTTGGCTCGAAGAGGTTAAGGTATCTAGTATATTCTCTTAGGAGCTTCGTATAGGGGTCCGTTACCTTCTTAGGTGCTAATGCCTTCTTAATGTCTGCCGTCGCTGTGTTGATTTCGGCCTTAGCATTGTTACCCTGCAGAGCCTTCCCTTAGTCTCGGGGCCTCTGCTTCGTCGACGTATTGGCTCCGGCCGTAGCGTTGTTGTCCTGCTGGACCCTCCCCTAGTCTTAGAGCCTCTGCATCGTTACTGTCAGGTATAGCCGTCCTCGTCTGACATCTAGTCTGCCCCTCTAGCGCTGTATCTTTAGCTTCCCTAGTATTAGGTTATACCCTAGCTTGTCCTGTACGACATAGAGAGGTATAAGTCCTGCTTATAGTGTCCCTGTATCTCTATCGTTACTTTCACTATATAGGTAATGTCCGGTCCTCGCCTAGTAATGCCTAACATACGTACAGGTACAGTGGGGGTCGTCTTAATCTAGTGTCTCTATACGAAGTCTTCGCTAATTACTCTGTACACTAAACATCCTGTGTTAATTAATGTCCGCGCTGTGCAGACCTGTTTAACGTTGGCCGTACGATAAACGGCGTAGTCGTTATGTAGTTGCTCTTAAAAGATAGCTAAGTAGTGCTTTGATTTGGCAATCTATCTCGTATACGCCTCTAGCAGAGCCTTCGCTTAGAGGCTACTCTTTTCCCAACTCGTCGTCGTCTAAGTAGGACTCCTAATCTTCTTGTTAGGGCGCTGCAGTTGCCACCCTTGCAGTGGTCGGCCGTCCCCTAGGTCTCTCTGCTAGCAAAAGCCCGCAATTCTGTACAGTGTAGCCTATCTTGCTACACCGGTAGCAGCTCCCTTCTGCTCGCCTCTTGTTAAGGGTAGCTATGTCTACCTATTGTGCCCTTTTAGGGGCGGCCCTTGGCCGTACAGTAACGGCTGCCGCTACCCTCGTCGTCGTTAGTTCCTAGTCTATAGCGTCCGTCTGCCGCTAGAGGGGTTGTCTTATCTCTTAAGCGCGGCTTATCCGTCTAAGCCTGCGCTGCTAGTCGTCGACTATCCTAAGGAGATCGCAGAATTCCTTGTACGTAGCTGGTCGTATTACGCCTACCAGCCCTGTTATAATCTCCTTAGAGGGGCCTACTTCTAAAGAGGTAATTTTTATCCTGTCCTCCTATTAGAGACCTCCTGCCTCTGCTAAAGTCTAGTTAAATTCTGCGAGAAATTCTCGTACAGTCTTGCGTCCTTGCTTTATCGTATTGACCTGTAGGAGTGCTCGGCTCTCGCTGTCTGGGTCCTTGTAGCTCTTGTCTAGAGCTGCCTAGAGCATCGTCGTCGTAGCTATTGCCGGGTTGGCAATAGCTGTCTCGTAGTACAGCAGAGTCCGTGCTGCCGCCCTGCCCTTTACTTCTCTGACATTAGCGCTGCTACATTAGCTAGCTAGGCCCTTAGCGCATTCAGTTAAGCTAATCCTATCGCCGCCTAATTCTCTAGCACTTCGATAGTAGTCTCTGCTAATGCCCTCTTAGCTGTTACCGTTTCTACTTCCTCTCTTAGCTGTCTATTCTCTTCTATCTTCTTGTAAAACATCTTCTTAATAAAGGTTATAGTATCGTAAACCTTCTTAGCCCTGTGTTCCGTTAAATGCTCGTTAAGCTTATTAGGTGTGCAGGCGTACAGCTCTTTGTAGTCGGCTATTCGCTCCTTTACCTCGTTTGTCTCTTCCGTTGTAAGGCCTTAAGCGACTGCCTCTTTGTTTATAACGCTAGTGCGCCTATCTTTCGCTCTGTCGGTCTTTCTTCTTCCGCTGTAGCTAGTAACGCCGCCTTCTACTGTTAAGAAGCTCTCTATAGCCTTCTTACAGTGCTCGTTAGGTTGGTTATAGTCGTAAGGTGCGCGTACGTTATTCGGGTAGCTAGATGCAGTTTAACGGGCCCTTTCGTGTAGCGCAGTAGTAGTGTAGATAGTAAGTTTGAGATATAACAATCCGAGCGCGTAGATATAATTCAATACGGCTGTTTTAATAACTATATCTCGAACTAAGGAGGGAAAGGAATCTATGCGCCGGTAGGTAAGGGCTTTAGGGATAGTGTACTAAGGTCCGGCTCGGTTCGGAAGGGCCGTCCTCGACTTTATCTGCGTTATCTATCCGGCAAAGCTATTAGACGGCGTAGGTATCGTCGAAGACGATTACTAAGCGCGCTGCTACTACGATCGTTTCTTCGGTTTTCGCACTAATAGCGCGGACGCGACTTTTCTTCTTCTTCTATCGCTTCTAGAGCTATCTAGGTCTTAGTTTTGTCGGATTCTAGACATAGAACGCCTGCAGTAGCTCCGCCGAATTCCGAAGATTCTCGACTAGATACTATTTATAGTCTCCCGGCTACCCCTTCTATAAGATCCTCGCTTTAATAGACCCTCTTATGTTCTTTACATCTATTACATCTTCTACCTCCTACTCTTCTTCTTTACTGTCTAGCTCGATTAGTAGAGGTTCGATAAACCCCTGCCCTAGAAGGTTATCTTCCGGGTCTAGGCTTTACAGATCCGAATAGAAGACATCGTAGATCCGGAACGATCTCAGTAGCTAGAGCCGATAGGTTACCGGCGACCTCTTTTCTACTATCGTAAACGGACCTACGTAACAGGGGTTAAGCTTAGCGTTGCCTTTTAGCCTTAGGTTCCGTATGTTAAGCTATACCTTTTGGCCTTCTTTCAATTCTATTAGTAACCGCTTTTTATTAGCTCGAGTTACTATCTTCGCTTAAGCTAACTCTATCGCCTCTTTTGCTATTCGGACCGCCTCTTCTATCCGAGCCTTAAGCACTTCTGCTACAGTAGCGGCGACTCTCTTTAACGAGGTAGTGGTAGAAGGTTCCAAAGGGCTAGGTCTGTCCGACAGTTAGAAGCTTATCCGTAGAAGGTAGCTGTAAGTTATCTTGAATAGCGCTAGCGAGGTAGCTTCGGACAGTGCTAAGTTAGCGCAGAACTCAGCTATTGGCAACACCTTAGTCCAGTCTTCTTAATAATAACTGTAGAAGATTCGCAGATACTTTTCTATCTTACGGTTAGCTACTTCCGACTAACCGTCCGTCTAAGGGTAGGCGGCTGTACTAAGCTTTCTACGGATTCTGAGAACTTAGTTAATGGCCTTCTATACGTTGGTAGTGAATTAAGGACCCCTATCCGTAGTAACAGTGTCCGGCAGGCTATAATGCTTCTATATATACTAAATCAGCATTCTAGCAGTCTCTTCTGCAGTCGTGCCCTTATCTTTTGCTTAACAGGGGATAAAGTAGCGCTCCTTGCTTAACTGGCCTACTAAGTTAAGCGTAGCATTGCATCGATCGGAGTCCGGCAGGCTAGTTACAAAATCTATCGTAATGTGCTGCTACGGTTTCTCGGGGATCGGCAGTAGCTTTAGTAGGCCGGCCGGAAGACTATAACGCAGCTTCCTAGCTCGACATACATAACAGTTACTAATAAGCTAGTAGATTCGCTCGAAGATTCGCGAAAACTAGTAGACAGTCCTTATAGCCTCTACCGTCTTCTTCGTGCTAGCGTAGCCGACATCCTTAGAACTATAGACTAGCTAAATAACTTCCGTAATTAGCTCTTTAGGAACTATTAGCTTTCCCGAACTGGTCTTGCTGAGCTTTTGTTAATAATTAAGCCGCTCTACCTTTTTGTAAAGTGCCTCTTCCTCGGTCGCCGGTTCTATAGTGCAGATCTCTACTTCTTTTAGCCCTTCGGCGTCTACTATCCGCTCGGTTAACACCTTCTGGAACATATTCGGGTCGTCCTTGGTACGACTAGTCTTCCCTTCTCTCCTCGTTAGCGCGTTGACTTTTCCGTTTTAAGCCCCTAGTCGATAAGTGATCTTAAAGTCGAACCTGGATAAGTAGGCAGTCTACCGAGCTTAGCAGTGCGAGAGCTTCTACGTCTTTATAAAATAGGTTAGCGACTAATAGTCTGTAAGGACCTAGACCGTGCTCTTTCTAGCTATAAGCTCTAGCTTCCACTCCTCGAAAGCTTGGATAAAAGCTAACAACTCCTTGTTATAGCGTAGTTCCGTTTAGCTCCGTTTATAGATTTGCTAAAGAAAGCTACTAGACAAAGGGCTTTATTGTTGTTGCTATACTAAGACAGGACCCCTACCGTAACTGTATTAGAAGCATCCGTTTCTAGATAGATCGTCTTTTCCGGCCGGAAGTGCGCCAACACCGGCGCCGAGGCTATAGCGGCCTTTAGTTAGTTAAAGGCCTCTGTGTACTTCTCGTTCTGTAGGCCGGCTGCCTCCTTCTTTTATGCCTTATTTAGAGGTCTTGCTATCTTGCTAAAGTCCTTAGTAAAGCAGCGATAGTAGCTGCAGAATCTGAGAAAAGCTCTAATCTAGGTAGTGCTTCCAGATTTCGGCTGCTTCTTGTAAAGGGCTTAAGAATCTTGGTTCAGAAACTTGAGGTTAGGTATCTACATAAAGGAACTGATAGGCAGTTCCTTCGTCGTCCGCTGCTGTACAATTTGTACCTACGAAGCCAAGCTAGCAATTTCCTCCTATATAGGAGTATAAGGTTTACACTCTGTATAGAGGATCGGGAGTTCCCCCTCTGTATAGTAGTACAGAGTTTTCCCTCTATTTAGAGGGGCAGCAGTTCCCCTCTGTATAGGACTATAGGGTTCTCCCTCTGTATAGGAGTAGGGTCCTGTCGGTAATTCCGTACAGAGGGTAGGGTTATGCTAGCGCCGCTAAGTCGCAGTCCTTAGGGCGACGGCTGGCTTAGGTCAGATCCAGGACCTAGGCTAGGCAGCGCCCCCTAACAATACCCCCCCCCCTCCCTTCTCGTAGTGCCTTTTCGTACAGCGCTGTACTGAACACCCTTAGCTCCTAGTGTTCCTTTGCCGGGTAGCGCTTTCCCGTCCTTGCCTAGGCGCCTAGCTGTTAGCCTCCCTCTTTGCCTGTCTAACCTTAGACTTGTACTCCTAAGTCTATAGGCAGGGAAGGCAGGGGGTGCTAGATCGCTTCTACCTAACCTTGGCCAGCTCCGTTTTCCATCTTTACGGAGCCAAGGTTAAGGCTAAGGAGGCCTGCCTGCAGTTATAAAGATGCAGGAGGTGCTCGGTCCTGCCTGCTCCTTCTCCTACTACCCTTAAGCCCTAGCTGTACGCTCTACGTCCTAACTGTACGGACCGATGCTACCGGGCCATTTGGCTCTGTCCTTGTCCCTTGGTTATCGTCCGGAGTTTTGCTCCTAGGTAGATGTTCCCGCCTCCGTCCGGTTGTCTAGTAGGCCGCCGATCGTACAGGCTCTAGGTCGTAGTTGCCTCGTTTGTCCCCCTTTATCCGGCTGTAGCAGCTGCCCTAGTTGTTATTATTGCCCTATAAGGCAGGCAGCTACTACCCTGTATATAAACCCCTTCCCTTTCCCCTCCTCTCTCTCTTCTTCTCTTTCTTCTTTATCCTCTACCTGCCGCCCGTCCGTCTGGCCGTCCACTACTACTACTATTACTACTAACTACTATCTATTAGCTACTACTAGTTACTACTACTATGCTACCCGCCCCGTCCGGGCGTGCTTATCGTAGCTCTCTCGTAGTCGCTGGCTCTCCCCCCCCGCTCGTCCGGCTTAGGGTCTCCTCCTATTTCTACCTCTAGTAGTAGGATGCTTAATTTGACCTGCAGCTTTGCTTCTAGTTTATACGGGTTTCCGTTCCCTATACAGTCTAAGCTGACATCTTAGGTGCTACATTAACTAGCAGCAGGATGTTGCTACGCTACCCTTCTACTTTTCTTAGTGCTAGGGCTCCTTCTATCTAGGAGGTAAACGAGGTTATAGCTGTAGAGTTGGCTGCCCTGGGTCCTAGGGGTAGTGTTAGTAGTAGGCTACCTTAGGGTAGTATATAAAAGTTTTCAGACAGTGTCGCTCTTAGCCTCTCTTACTTCCACTTTCCCTTCTGTTCTCTACCTGTTCCCTTCCTCTAGCCCTTCCTTTATACAGTGTCGTACAGTGTCGTGTTAGTAGGATCCTATAGTGTCCTACATCGTCGTTCTCGATCCTTTGGCAACTTAAGTTACTAGCAGCTACCCTGTCCTTAGGGTAGATTGTGCCCCTCTTTGCTGTACAGTATAGTGTTACTGTAGCTAGGCAGGGGGATAGTTCTCCTCCTACCTGGCCAGTGCAGTTATGTTATGCAGAGCCTTATACAGTTCCTACGTAGGCTCTGCCTATCCTCTCTACTTTACTAGGTATTCTACCCTCTTCCGCCTCCTTCGGCTCTTAAGGATTCCTTCTACCTTATACTCTTCTTGGCCCTCGGTTATAATTGCCGGTAGGCGCGCGTCGTCCGTCGTCTAGTGCAGCAGGGGGTCCGTGTTCGCTGGCCGTACGAGGTCTACGTAGAAGACTGGATAGATCCCTAGGGGAGTGTTTAGTCGTATAGTATATGTCCCTACCGGCCTAACTACTGTAAACTTTCTGTTCTTCTAGTCCAGTTTCTTGCTTAGCCGGTCTATACGGATGTGTCGCTGGTTTAGCTAGACCTTATCCCCTGCCTTGTACCTTAGTGCAGCCTACTGTCCTTTGTTGGCCTGCTCTTCTGTATTCTGTTAAGCTATAGCCAGACTCGCCTTTGCCTACTAATAGGCGTTCGTAATCGTCCGTACAATAGCCTCTCCCTGCTAAATAGGGGATCGTACGGGGCGCAGGGTGTTATTACTTAGGGTCGGTAGGAGCGGGGAGTGGTCGTATCCGTAGGCTATAAAGAAGGGGGACAATCCTGTAGCATTAGCTATACGGCTGTTAATGGCCAGTTCCGCTATAGGGAGGAGTCGGTTCCAGTTCGTCTAGTCGTAGTCGACGTACGCTTAGAGGTATGCTTCCAACGTCGAATTAACCCTCTCCGTCGCCCCGTCCGTCTGCAGGTGCTAAGCAGTTAATAGGCGACGTTCTACCTTTAGTAACTGGCAGACCCTTGCCTAGAGCTGGCTCGTAAACTGTGTCCTCCGGTCTAATATAATTGACCTAGGGAAACCGTGCTTGCTGAACGTCGTCTGTATAAAGGCCTAGGCGGTGTCTTTAGCTGTAATAGAGTCTATTCCCTCTAGTATTACCCCCTTCGTTAGCTTGTCTATAACTACTATAATATTCCGCCGTCCGTCGCTCTCGGGGAGGTCCGTAATAAAGTCCACTATTAGGTCTTGCTAGGGCCGGTCTGGTATCGGTAGGGGCTTTAGCAGCCTATGCTTTAGCTTACGCTAGGGCTTCGTCCGTCCGTATACATCGCAGTTCTGTACGAACCTACGAATGTCCTTCGCTATCGCCGGCCAGTAGTAGTCCCTAGCGACAATGCTGTACGTCTCCTTACGCCCTAGGTGCCCGGATGCTATAGAATCGTATGCCTGTTGTATTAAGCTCGTACGGAGCTTCTCGTCTGCCAGGACCCAAATCCGATTCCTAAACTTTAGGTTGTTCTCCCTGTCTACGGAGCACTCTGCTGCCGACACCTTAAGATAGAGCTCGGCTAGGAGCTTTCGTTGCCCTCCTTAGATCGCCGTACGGGCCCCTTAGTATACCTCGTCCTTTTCCACTGCCTCTTCCTATGCTTGCAGTTAGGGTTCCTAAAGGTATGTCGCTGCTAGGTAGATAGTCTCCTCGCCTAGCTCCTCCTTAAACATCTAGAATGTTCGTAACTTTAACCGGTCGTCTTCGTACGTCGTCGGCATATCCTGGTCCCGTCTGGATAGCGCATCGGCCCTGCTGTTGTCCTTACCCTTGCGATACTAGAGTCTTATATTGAACTGGCTTAGGTATATTGCCTATCGTACGTACCTCTTAGACAGCTTCCGGGGCTGCGTAAAGTACTCTAGGTTCTTATAGTCTGTTAGGGCAAGGAACTCAGACACTGAGCGGAGTTCTCTATCCTATGCTTCGTAACACTGTACGACTGCTAGCAACTCCTGTCGTAGATAGGGTAGTTGTACTTAGCTAGGGAGTTCTTCTTAGAGAAATATATATATAGGTGCAGGAGTCCGTCCGAGCCTACCTGTAACAGGA
Organism: Pseudocercospora ulei; assembly: GCA_016165855.1. NCBI lineage: Eukaryota > Fungi > Ascomycota > Dothideomycetes > Mycosphaerellales > Mycosphaerellaceae > Pseudocercospora > Pseudocercospora ulei. The sequence continues at coordinate 40,995 of JACWNB010000071.1, forward strand.
TACCTCTAATGCAATACCCTAAAGAGTCGGTTTCTAGTATCGTCGTACGCTCTAGGTCAAAGGCGGCAAGCGTTGGTCCTGTAGTAAAGAGCTCCTTTAGCTTGTTGAAGCTCCCGTCGCACTCGTCCGTCTACTTGAACTGCTTGTCCTTATGCGTTAGTTCGACTAGGGGGCGTACGATCTCTGAGTAATTCTGTATAAACTAGCGGTAGAAGTTGGCAAACCCAAGAAATTCCTGTACGCCCTTAACGTTTATAGGCGGCTTCTATTGCTTAATAGTATTAATCTTCTTCTTATCTATGCTAATGCCTTTTCCCGCCTTAATAATAAAATCTAGGTATTTCGTACGCTGGACACCAAATTTACATTTGTCGATGTCGAGATACAAGCCAGCCTGCTGCAGTCGGTCCAGTACCTTCTTAACGTCCTGTATGTAATCTGCATAGGTGCCGTCTATAAAAACCAGGGTGTCGTCGAGGTATGCCGAGCAGATGTCGTCTAGTAACCCTTGCAAGGACTTGTTAATGTACCTCTGGAATGTAGCCGGTACGTTAGCAAGGCTAAAGGGGGTAACAAGCTACTTAAAAAGACTATATCTCGTACAGAAGGCGGTTATCTATTTACAGCCTTCCTTAATCCGTATCTTGTAGAAGGCCGAGACTACGTTAAGCTTAGTAAACTACTTTGCCTTGCTAATCCGTCCGAGAGTCTCCTTAATAAGGGGTAGGGGGTACCGGTCCTTCTTGGTAATCGCGTTAATGCCTCTGTAGTCTACGCAGAAACGCAAACCGGCCTTCCCCTCCTTATAGACAAACAACACTAGGGCTCCTACGGACGAGGTACTTGCCTAAATGAAACCTTTGGCAAGCAGGTCGTCTAGTGTCTTGCGCAGTACTAGGAATTCTCTAGAGGACATTCTATATAGCGGTCCGTACAGTACCTTAGGCAGGCTCCTATCCAGACGGGGTTCTAGCTGGATGTCGTAGTTAATCCCTTCTCCTTAGTGCAGCAGCAGTTTCGAGGCCGACTTCGGCTTAAAGAGGTCTAGGTATCTAATATACTCCTTTAGGAGCTTTGTACAAGGGTCCGTTACTTTCTTAGGTGCCAGTGCCTTCTTAATGTCCGCTATCGCTGTGTTGATTTTGGCCTTAGCATTGTTACCCTACGGAGCCTTCCCTTAGTCTCGGGGCCCCTGCTTCGTCGATATGTTGGCTCTAGCCGTAACGTTGTCGTCCTGCTAGACCCTCCCCTAGTCTCGGAGCCTCTGCTTCGTTACTGCTAGGTACAACCGTCCTCGTCCAACGTCCAGCTTGCCCCTCTAGCGCTCTATCTATAGCTTCCCTAGTATTAGGTTATACCCTAGCTTGTCCTATACGACATAGAGGTATAAGTCCTGCTTATAGTGTCCCTATACCTTTATCGTTACTTTTACTATATAGGTAATGTCCGGTCCTCGCCTAGTAATGCCCAATATACGTACAGGTACAGTAGGGGTCGTCTTAATCCGATGTCTCTGTACGAAGTCTTCGCTAATTACTCCGTATACTAAACATCCTATGTTAATCAATGTCCGCGCCGTTGCGGACCTGTTTAACGTTGGCTGTACGATAAACAGCGTCGTCGTTATGTAGTTGCTCTTAAAAGATAGCTAAGTAATGTTTTAATTTAGCAATCTATCTCGTATACGCCTCTGGCAGAGCCTTAGCTTAGAGGCTACTCTTTTTCCCGACTCGTCGTCGTCCGAGTAGGACTCCTAATCTTCTCGTTAGGGTGCCGTAGTTGCTACCCTCGCGGTAGTCGGCCGTCCCCTAGGTCTCTCTTGCTAGCAAAAGCCTGCAATTCCGTACAGTGTAGCCTATCTTGCTACACTAGTAGCAGCCCCCTTCTGCTCGTCTCTTGTTAAGGGTGGCTATGTCTACCTATTGTGCCCTTTTGGTAGCAGCCCTTAGCTATACGGTAACGGCTGCCGCTACCCTCGTTGTCGTTGGTTCCTAGTCTATAGCGTCTGTCTGTCGCTAGAGGGGTTGTCTTATCTCTTAAGCGCAGCTTATCCGTCCTAGCCTGCACTGCTAGTCGTTGACTATCCTAAGGAGATCGCAGAATTCCTTATATATAGCTAGTCGTATTACGCCTGCCAGCCCCGTTATAATCTCCTTAGAGAGGCCTACCTCTAAAGAGGTAATTTTCATCCTGTCCTCCTATTAGAGACCTCCTGCTTCTGCTAAAGTCTGGTCAAATTCTGTAAGGAATTTTCGTACAGTCTTGTGTCCTTGTTTTATTGTGTTAACCTGTAGGAGTGCTTAGCTCTCGCGGTCTGGGTCCTTGTAGCTCTTGTCTAGAGCTGCCTAGAGCATCGTCGTCGTAGCTACTGCCGGGCTGGCAATAGCCGTCTCGTAGTACGGCAGAATTCGTGCTGCCGCCCTGCTCTTTAACATCCTAAAGAGGTAAACTACCTTGTCTAGCTTAGTTGGGTATGCTCCTAAGTCGACTAGAAGCTTAGAGCGCATTTGGGCAGCCTAGGAGGTGTACTCGGCCGGAGCCTTACTATCGTATGTAGAGACGTCGGGGAGTTTGCTTTTGGGGGTCGGGGTGTAGGCTATTATGTTCGTCGTCGTCGTAGGGGTCGGATCGCGATCGGACGCCCTAAGCTGTCGTAGCTCCTGTTCCTGTTAGGACATCATCGCAGCCTGGTGGCTTACTTGCTGCTCGAGCTGCCTCTTGCTTTCCAGCAGCTCCTCGTATACGCGGTGCATATGTCCCTCTATAGCTGTAGTTTCTATAGGGATGTCGCTGTCTATCTTTGTTTTATTACTGCAGTTACCGACAGTAAGATTAGTTCCTAATGTAAGGGGCTTAAGAATCTTAGTTTAGAAACTTAAGGTTAGGTATCTTTATAAAGGAACTGATAGGCAGTTCCTTCGTTGTCTGCTGCTGTACAAATTGTACCTACGAAGCTAAGCTAGCAATTTCCTCCTATGCAGGGGTGTAAGGTCTACACTCCGTACGGAGGATTGGGAGTTCCCCCTCTGTACAGTAGTGCAGAGTTTTCCCTCCGTTTAGAGGGGCGGCAGTTCCCCTCTGTATAGGACTATAGGGTTCTCCCTCTGTATAGGAGTAGGGTCCTGTCGGTAATTCCGTACAGAGGGTAGGGTTATACTGGCGCCGCTAAGTCGCAGTCCTTAGGGCGACGGCTGGCTTAGGTCGGATCCAGGACCTAGGCAAGGCGGCGCCCCCTAACACTTCTATTCTGCTACAGCAGCGACCTTTAAGGGGTCTATCCGGATGCCCTCCTTTCCAACGATAAGGCCGAGATATTTAACTTCGGACCGATAGAACTCGCTTTTCTTCGTGTCTGCATTTTATCCGACCTCTTAGAGCCTGGTTAGCACCTGCTTAATGTAGTCTATATACTGTTGTCTCGTTCCGTCGGTGTAGATAAGGATGTCCTCTAGGTAGATAAACACGAACCGCTCTAGCATGTCTATAAAGGTATAGTTTATAAAGCGTTGCTATATAGCTGGCGCGTTAGTAAGTCCGAAAGGCATAACCAGCTATTTGAAATTGCCTATACGCGTAGCGAATGTCGTAAGGTCTTCGGTCTGTCCTTCTTCGTTCCTTAGTCGATAGAACGCTTAGCAAATGTCTAGCTTGCTAAACTATTTAGCTTTCGCTACCTGCTGTATAGTCTTATCGATTAGCGGCAGCAGGTATACGTCTCTCTTAGTAACTTTGTTAAGGCCTCTATAGTCTACGTATAGCCTAAGGCTACCTCTAGGCTTCTGTACAAAAAGGATTAGCGATGTATACTTAGCTAAGCTTGGCGTAATAAATCTCTTCGCTAGGTTTTTTTAGACAAACACTTCCACCTAGTCTAACACGGCCGGTAACAGTCGTCTTAGCAGCTCGGTTCTCGGCAGCGTAGCTCCTTCTTTTAGCCGAATCTTGTTATTGTATTCTAGTTAGTAGAGCAGCAGGAGGTTAGAATCGGCTTTTAAAAACACGTTAGCATAACGATAGAGTTCTTTCGGTAATACCTCTAATAGGTAAATCTTATCTTCCACTATTATCTTTCGGTAGTCTTCGATGTCTTTTATTAAGATAGCGTAGATCTTATTTTCTGGTACCTTCGCGAGGGTAGTTAGAGCTTCTAAGCTTATTATTCTGATAGTTGCTAGAGGTATAGCAGGGTTGACTAGGTCTCTAAGAGCGGCGGCGGTCGGTAGTTCGACAGCAGCAGTGCCTTTCTGCTAGGTCTTAAATTCGATCGTGCCTTTATCTACGTTAATAACGGCCTTCTGGTTCTTTATCTATTTCTGTCCTATAATAATGTTAAACCGTTCGATATCTATAACTCGAAACATCGCTTCTGTAGTGCGGCCAGCTAGGGTAGTCTTTAATAGCATATAATGCGTAACGCTCTCAGTGTCTTGTCTATTGTATGCCGAAATCCGTGTCGGCGAGGCTAACTCTACTGGGTAACTGTATTCTTTTTGTTAGTTTCTAAACCAATCGATAATGGATTGCTGCGCTAATAAGAGCTCCTGTGTCGATAAAAGCTTTTAGTTAAAGAGGCTAGCGCGAGCTTTTGAGGGGGTAGACGGTAATTGGAAGGATAATAGCAGTCTCTGTGCTCGCCTTTGCTATAGCCGAAAGTAGGTCGTTGCAGCTGTTAATGCCTTCTTCTTCTTCTTCTAGCCGTATAGGTCGCAGTAGTGCCCTATTATTTATGCTAGGTATAGGGCCTATCTGTCTAGCTAGTCTTTTCCTATAATTCTTAATAGTACTCTGCCGTCTACACTGTCGGCGTCAGTCGGCGTCGATTCTATAGCTTGGACGCTCTTCCTCGGCGGCGGTGGCAGCGTAGATCTCGCAGCTTAATACTCTCGCTTTTGCTAAGCAGTTGCTTGGTATCTAGTGGCAATATAGCCGGGCTTTCTATACGCGTAACAAGTAGGGACGAATGTCGAGCGCAGTAGATAGGATAGTTGCTAGGGGCCTTATCGAAAAGAGGAAGGAGGCTAGGTTAATAGCGTAAACAGCGGTCGCTAACTTAGTTCCTAGGTTGCTGGTCTTCTATATTCGTTTATGTTTCTAGCAGTAGCTCTCGCTTAATCTACGAAGGCTTAAAGGTCTCTAGTCTGCACAGAGACTAACGCGTTAGCTAACTCGGGTCTCAATTTCTTTCTTAGTAGGTATAGTTGTTTGCTCTTAGGCACCTTTGCCCTAATCGCGTACTTCCGGAACTGTCTATATAACTCTTCAAATAACAGCCGGTGTTGGCTAACCTTGTTAAGTTGTTTACGAGCCGTCTGCTTACGGAAGTGGTCGCGGCGCGAAACGTTGGTCTAAGGCTTTAATAGCCTTAATAGCAGTGGCTTCTTCTAGGTTCGCTACTAAGGTAAATGCTTTACCGTCTAGCCGCGATTGCAGGTATGCTAACTTGTCGTCCTTACTGTTAGTAGTATAGTCGCAGTTTATCTTATTTATTATCTTCTTCTTAAAAACTTTATATATCTCTAGATTGCCGCTGCTAAAGACCTGTAGGTTAGACAATAACGTTATCGGAGTACTACCTTAACTGTAGGCGGTAGGAGAGGTCTAATTAGTGTAGCCTTCCTGTAGCGGCGGCGCTAGCGCCGGCGACGACGTTAACACTGCTAAATAAGCTAACTAAGCCCTTAGCCTATTCAGTTGAGCTAGTCGTGCCACTGCTTGGTTTTCGAGCACTTCGATAGTAGTCTCCGCATACGCCCTCTCTGCTGCTATAGCTTCTATTTCTTCTCTTAGGTGTTTATTCTCTTCCAACTTCTTGTAGAACAGCGTCTCGATAAAGGCTATAGCGTCGTAGACCTTCTCGACCCTGTGTTCTGTTATATGCTCTTCGAGCTCGTTATGCGTATAGGCGTACAGCCTCTTGTAGTTATTTATTCGCTCCTTTACCTTATTTGTCTCTTCTTCTGTAAGGCCTTCAATAATAGTCCTATTATCTATAAAGCTAGCGCGTCTGTCTTTCGTCCTATTAGTTTTTTCTTCTGCTTCTGCTGCAGCCTGTAACACCGCCTTCTACTGTTAAGAAGCTCTCTATAGCCTTCTTACAGGGCGTTGGTTAGTTAGGTTAGGTTGGGGTGTTCGTACGTTATTCGGGTGTCCGGATATGATTCGACGGGCCCTTTCGCGCAGCGCAGTGTTATTGTACTTGCTAAGTTCGAGATATAATAATCTAAGCACGTAGATATAATTTAATACAACTATTTTAATAACTATATCTCGAACTAAGGAGGGAAACGAATCTACGTGCGTGCGGATGTAAGTCCTCGTAGGGGTAGTGCCAAGATCCGGCTCGGTCCGGAAAGGCCGAGCCGAAATTCTAGGGGTCTATCCTATTACTTAATCCTACTACTTTCTGTCGCTGCAACAGGCTAAGCCGAAATTCTAAGGATCTACCCTATTACTTAATCCTACCTCTTTCCGCTACTACAATATCGCCTATTATTGGTTCCTCTTTTCGAAAATAGGAAGTTTAGTAACAAGGTTGCTTAGGAGTCTCTATTTATCCTTGTCGTCCTTTGTAGGACCTTTGTAGCTTTGCTATATGCTGCTAGCATACTCTAACTCTGCCTCCTTATTATGAATAAAAGGGCT
>JACWNB010000072.1:0-39167 GCA_016165855.1 Pseudocercospora ulei
ACTGTCTACTGTCTACTATCTACTATCTACTATCTACTATCTAACGTCTACTCTAGTCCTATTACTAGCTACTACTAGTTACTACTAGTTACTACTACTACTAGCTACTACTAGTTACTACCTGTTACTACTACCTACTAGCTACTATTATACTACCCGCCCTGTCTAGCTATGCTTGCTATAGCTCCCTCGTAGTTGCTAGCTCCTCCTCCTCTACTCGTCTAGCTAGGGTCCCCTCCTATTTCTGCCTCTAGTAGTAGAATGCTTTATTCGACAAATAGCTTCGCTTCTAGTTTATATAGGTTCCTGTCCTCTATATAGTCTTAGCTAATGTCTTAGGTGCTATACCTACGAGTAGCAGGACGTAGCCGAGCTGCCCTACTACATCTCCTAGTGTAACCCTGCCTAGGTTATACCTTAGTAGGTAGCTATAGCCTGCGCGTCGTACGTTAACGCTATCCTTATTGCTATCTGGGGCTAGCCTTGCGCCTCCTGCCCTAACTCCCCCTAGCTCTTACTTAGTCTATACTGCCTCCCTAGCTTCTAGGCTAGAGTGTATACCTTGTATAAGTAGAAGGATAGCTTCCTCTACTGCCTCTACTACTGTCTAGAAGAGGCGTATAGGGGTAGGGGGGTGCCTCTACTTCCTAGGGCTAGCCTAGGTAGAGGTAGGAGTCCTACTAGGTAGGAGGTAATTAAGATCTTAGATAGGGAGTTAGCCGCTCTAGTCCTATAGGGTAGTAGCTAGTAAGCTACCCCCTCCCCCTAGGTAGTATAAGAAATTTCGGACAGTTCTGCTCTTAACTCCTCTTATTTCTACTTTCCTTCCTATCTAATTCCTAGCTATTATCTTCCTTCTGCCCTTTTTATATATAGTATTACCCTAACTCTAATTTACTAGGTATTCTACCTTCTTCTGCTTCCTTTAGCTCTTAAGGATTCCTTCTACCTTATATTCTTCCTAGTCCTTAGTTATAATCGCTAGTAGGTACGCGTTATCTGTTATCTAGTACAGTAGGGGGTCCGTATTTGCTAGCTATACAAGGTCTATATAGAAGACAAGATAAATCTCTAGGGGAGTGTTTAGTTATATAGTGTATATCCCTACTAGTTAGACTACTGTAAACTTCCTATTCTTCTAATCTAGCTTCTTGCTTAGCTAGTCTATATAGATATTCTGCTAGTTTAGCTAGACCTTATCCCCTGCCTTATACCTTAGTATAGCCTGTCGTCTCTTATTAGCCTGCTCTTCTGTATTTTGTTAAGCTATAGCTAGACTTGCCTTCGTCTATTAATAGGCGTTCGTAATCGTCTGTATAATAGCTTCTCCCTACTAAATTAGGGATCGTATAGGGCGCAAGGTGTTACTACTTAGGGTTAGTAGGAGTAGGGAATAGTTATATCTATAGGCTATAAAGAAGGGGGACAATCCTATAGTATTAGCTATATAGCTATTAATAGCTAGCTCTACTATAGGGAGAAGGCAGTTCTAGTTCGTCTAGTCGTAGTCGACGTACGCTTGGAGGTACGCTTCTAACGTCGAATTAACCCTCTCTGTCGCCCTATCCGTCTATAGGTACTATACAGTTAATAGGTAACGTTCTACTTTTAGTAACTAGCAGACCCTTGCCTAGAGCTAGCTTGTAAACTATATACTCTAGTCCGACACAATTAACTAAGGGAAACTATACTTGCTAAACGTCGTCTATATAAATGCCTAGGCAGTGTCCTTAGCTGTAATAGAGTATATTCCCTCTAGTATTACCCCCTTTATTAACTTGTCTATAACTACTATAATGTTCTGCTATCTGTTGCTTTTAGGGAGGTCTATAATAAAGTCTACTGTTAGGTCTTGCTAGGGCCAGTCTAGGATTAGTAGGATTTTTAGCAGCCTATACTTTAGTTCCTACTAGCGCTTCGTCTGTCTATATACGTCGCAGTTCTGTACGAACCTATAGATGTTCTTTGCTATTGCTAGCTAGTAGTAGTCCCTAGCGACAATGCTATACGTCTCCTCCTGCCCTAGGTGCCTAGTTGCTATAGAGTCGTACACCTGTTGTATTAAGCTTATATAGAGCTTCTTGTCTACTAGGACCTAAATCCGATTCCTAAACTTTAGGTTGTTCTCCTTATCTACTAAGCACTCTGCTACTGATACCTTAAGATAGAGCTCTACTAGGAGCTTCCGCTACCCTCCTTAGATCGCTATATAGGCCCCTTAGTATACCTCGTCCTTCTCTACTGCCTCTTCCTATAGTTACAGTTAGAGTTCCTATAGATATATCGCTGCTAGGCAGATAGTCTCCTCGCCTAGCTCCTCCTTAAATATCTGGAATGTTCGGAACTTTAACTAGTCGTCCTTGTACGTTGTTAGTATGTCCTCGTCCTGTCTAGATAGTGTATTAGCCTTGCTGTTGTCCTTACCTTTACGATACTAGAGTCTTATATTGAACTAGCTTAGGTATATTGCCTATTGTATATACCTCTTAGACAGCTTCTAGGGCTGCGTAAAGTACTCTAGATTCTTGTAGTTAGTTAGAGTAAGGAACTTAGGAACTAAGCAGAGTTCTCTATCCTATGCTTTATAATACTATACGACTACTAGTAACTCCTTATTATAGATAGGGTAGTTGCACTTAGTTAGGGAGTTCTCCTTAGAGAAAAACGTATATAGGTAAAGGAGTCCGTCTAAGCCTACCTGTAACAGGATACCTCTAATGCAATACCCTAAGGAGTCGGTTTCTAGTATCGTCGTATACTCTAGGTTAAAGGCAGCAAGCGTTAGTCCTATAGTAAAGAGCTCCTTTAGCTTGTTAAAGCTCCTATTGTACTCGTCCGTCTACTTAAACTGCTTGTCCTTATATGTTAGCTAGACTAGAGGATGTATAATCTCTAAGTAATTCTATATAAACTAGTAGTAGAAGTTAGCAAACCTAAGTAATTCCTATACGTCCTTAAGATTTGTAGGCAGCTTCTATTGCTTAATAGCATTAATCTTCTTCCTATCTATACTAATGCCTTTCCCTACCTTAATAATAAAACCTAGGTATTTCGTATACTAGACACTAAATTTACATTTATCGATATCGAGGTATAAGCTAGCCTGCTATAGTCGATCTAGCACCTTCTTAACGTCCTATACGTAATTTGTATAGGTGCCGTCTATAAAAACCAGGTTGTTGTCGAGGTATACTAAGTAGATATTATCTAGTAACCTTTAGAAGGACTTGTTAATATACCTTTAGAAGGTTGCTAGTGCGATGGCAAAGCTAAAGGGGGTAACAATCTACTTAAAAAGACTATATCTTATATAGAAGGCGGTTATCTATTTATAGCCTTCCTTAATCTATATCTTATAGAAGGCTAAGACTACGTTAAGCCTAGTAAACTACTTTGCCTTACTAGTCTGTCTAAGAGTCTCCTTAATAAGGAGTAGGAGGTACTAGTCCTTCTTAGTAATCGCGTTAATGCCTCTATAGTCTATGCAGAAACGTAAGCCGGCCTTCCCCTCCTTATAGACAAACAGTACTAGGACTCCTATAGATGAGGTACTTGCTTAAATAAACTCTTTAGCAAGCAGGTCGTCTAGTGTCTTGCATAGTACTAGGAGTTCTCTAGAGGACATTCTATATAGCAGTCTGTATAGTACCTCCAGCAGACTCCTATCTAGATAGGGCTCGAGCTAGATATTGTAGTTAATCCCTTCTCCTTAGTATAGTAGTAGTTTTAAGGCTAACTTTAGCTTAAAGAGGTCTAGGTATCTAGTATATTCCCTTAGGAGCTTCGTATAGGGGTCCGTTACTTTCTTTAGCACTAATGCCTTCTTAATGTCTATAGTCGCTATATTGATTTTGGCCTTCGTATTGTTACTCTATAGAGCCTTCCCTTAATCTTAGGGCCTCTGCTTCGTTGCTATATTAACTATAGCCGTAGCATTGTCGTCCTATAGGACTTTCCCTTAGTCTCGGAGCCTCTGCTTCGTTACTGCTAGGTACAGCTGTCCTCGTCTAATGTCTAGCTTGCCCTACTAGCGCTCTATCTATAGCTTCTCTAATATTAGGTTATACCCTAGCTTGTCCTATATAATATAGAGGTATAAGTCCTGCTTATAGTGTCCCTATACCTCTATCATTACTTTTACTATATAGGTAATGTCCAGTCCTTGCCTAGTAATGCCTAACATATATATAGGTACAGTAGGGGTCGTCTTAATACAGTGTTTCTATACGAAGTCTTCGCTAATTACTCTATATACTAAATATCCTATATTAATTAATGTCTGTACTGTTGCGGACCTGTTTAACAGTAGCTATACGATAAACAGTATAGTCGTTATGTAGTTGCTCTTAAAAGATAGCTAAGTAGTGCTTTAATTTAGCAATCTATCTTATATATGCCTTTAGCAGAGCCTTCGCTTAGAGGCTACTCTTTTCCCAACTTATTGTCGTCTAAGTAGGACTCCTTATCCTCTTGTTAGGGCGCTGTAGTTGCTACCCTTATAGTGGTCGGCCGTCCCCTAGGTCTCTCTACTAGCAAAAGCCTGCAATTCTCTATAGTGTAGCCTATCTTGCTATACCTATAGCAGCTCCCTTCTGCTCGCCTCTTGTTAAGAGTAGCTATGTCTACCTATTGCGCCCTTTTGGTAGCAGCCCTTAGCCGTACAGTAACGGCTGCTGCTACCCTTGTTATTGTTAGTTCCTAGTCTATAGAATCCGTCTGCTACTAGAGGGGTTGTCTTATCTCGTAAGTGTAGCTTATCCGTCTAAGCCTGCGCTGCTAGTCGTCGACTATTCTAAGGAGATCGCAGAATTCCTTATATATAGCTAGTTATATTATGCCTACTAGTCCTGTTATAATCTCCTTAGAGAGGCCTACCTCTAAAGAGGTAATTTTTATCCTGTTCTCCTATTAGAGACCTCCTGTCTCTACTAGAGTCTAGTCGTATTCTGTAAGGAATTCTTATACAGTCTTACGTCCTTGCTTTATTGTATTAACCTATAGGAGTGCTTAGCTCTCGTAGTCTAGGTCCTTGTAGCTCTTATTAAGAGCTGTCTAGAGTATCGTTATTGTAGCTATTACTAGGTTGGCAATAGCCATCTCGTAGTACAGCAGTATCCGTACTGCTGCCCTGCCCTTTAACCTCCTAAAGAGGTAAACTACCTTGTCTAGCTTAGTCGGGTATGCTCCTAAGTCGACTAGAAGCTTAGAGTATATCTAGGCAGCCTAGGAGGGGTACTTAGCTAGAGCCTTACTATCGTACGTAGTAACGTCGGGGAGTTTGCTCTTAGGGGTTAGAGTGTAGGCTATCGTATTCGTCGTTGTTATAGGGGTCGGATCGCGATCGGACGCCCTAAGCTATAGTAGCTCCTATTCCTATTAGGAAATTATTACAGCCTAGCAGCTTACATGTTGTTCGAGCTAGGCCTTGTATGCTAATAGCTCTTCGTACGCGCAGTGTATCTGTCCCTGTATAGTCGTAGGTTCTATAGAGATGCTGCTGTCTATCTTTGTTGTATTACTAGAGTTACTAACAGTAAGATTAGTTCCTAATATAAGGGCTTAAGAATCTAAGTTTAGAAACTTAAGGTTAAGTATCTATATAAAGGAACTAATAGGCAGTTCCTTCGTCGTCTACTACTATACAATTTGTACCTACGAAGCTAAGCTAGCAATTTCCCTCTATATAGGAGTGCAAGGTTTACACTCTATATAGAGGATCGGGAGTTCTCCCTCTATATAGTAGTACAGAGTTTTCCCTCTGTTTAGAGGGGCGGCAATTCTCCTCTATATAGGGCTATAGGGTTCTCCCTATATACAGGAGTAGGGTCCTGTCGGTAATTCTGTACAGAGGGTAGGGTTGTGCTAGCGCTGCTAAGTCGCAGTCCTTAGAGCGACGGCTGGCTTAGGTCAGGTCTAGGACCTAGGCTAGGTAGCGCCTCCTAACATTTATCCCCTATTAAGCAAAAGACGAAGGCACTACAATAGAAGAGACAGCGAGAATACTAATTTAGTATATATAGAAGTACTATAGCCTACTAGACACTATTACTATAGATAGAGATCCTTAATTTACTGCTAATATATAGAGGACTATTAACTAGGTTCTTGGAATTTGTAGAAAGCTTAGTATAGCTACTTATCCTTAGACTAACAGTGGGTCTAGAGTAGCTAACTATAAGATAGAGAGATATCTATAAATCTTCTATAGTTATTATTAAGGAGAGTAGGTTAAGGTACTGCTAATAGCCGAATTCTATACTAATTTAGTATAGTCTAAGGCTACCTTACTAGCACTATTCGAAATAACTCTTAGCTATCTTCTAAGAACAAGCATTTTACTACTAGATAAACCTAGCTCTTTAGAATCTTCTATTATAGTAGCAGAAAAGAGTAGGACAGAGTAATAGGATAGATCCTTAGAATTTTAGCTTGGCCTTTCTAGACTAAGCTAGACCTTAGTATGCCTACTCCTAAAGCTCTTACCTACTGCTATATAGATTCCTTTCCTTCCTTAGTTCGAGATATAGTTATTAAAACAGCTATATTAAATTATATCTACGTGCTTAGATTATTATATCTCGAACTTAGTATCTATACTAACTCTATACTATACAAAAGGGACTGTTAAACTATCTAGCTACCTAAATAATCTACGTATATACTATAAACCAAACTAAACACTAGTACTGTAAGATAGCTATAGAAGGCTTCTTAATAGTAGAAGGTAGCGTTATAGGCTGCAGTAGAAAGAGAAAGACTAACAGAGTAAGTAATAGGCGTACTAGTATCCTTAACGAAGGAACAGCTACTAAGGGCATTATAGAAGAAGAGACAGATAAAGCAAAGAGAGGTATAGCTAGCTATAAGGAGCTGTATGCCTATACGCTAGATAAAATCAAAGAATATCTAGCAGAACATAGAGCTAGGAAGGTGTTCGATATTATTACCTTTATTAAGAAGAAGTTTTACAAAAATATATAAGAGAACAGGCAATTAAGAGAGGAAATAGAAGCAGTAATAGCTAAGAAAGAATTAGTAGAGACTATTATCGACGTGCTAGAGAACTAAGCGGCTAATCGACTAGTATAACTAAAGGTACTAAAGGCTTAGTTAGCTAACCTGGAGGTAGCGACATTGCCTACACTACTACTACTACTATAAGAAAGCTAAGAGGAAACCGCCTTACTAGCAGCCTATAGTTAAGGTAGTACCTTAATAACATTACTACCTAATCTACTAATGTTTAGAGATAAAGACTCTAAAGACTAGAAGGTTTCTAAAAAGAAGATAAAGAATAAGATTAACTACAATTATACTAGAAACAGTAAAGAAGACAGATTAGCCTACCTAGAAGAGGTAACTGCTAACTAATTAATTAAAGTACTAATTAAATGCTTTAGAAATCCCTTCTAAAAGAAGATAGCCTATAAGCAACTAGATAAGATTAACTAGAACTAGCTAATGTTTAAGGAGTTCTATAGACTATTAAGAAAATATACTATTAGAGCTAAAGTGTCCGAAGACGAGCAGCTCTACTTACTAAGACAGAAGTTAAACCCCAAGCTAGCTAGAGCTATAGCTTTAGTAGAAGACAAAGATCTCGAGAGCTTCGTATACTAGGCAAGAGTTACTACTAGAAACCTAAGCACCTACGCGAAATCGGTATTATGTAAACTAATTTAGAAGCAGTTAGTGTAGACAATATAACCCTCTATATACTTCTAACAAGGCCCCTAGTATTGTAGTAGCAGAAAGGGGTAGGACGAAGTAATAGGGTAGACCCTTGGAATTTCGGCTTAGCCCTTCTAGACTAATCTAGGCCTTAGTATACTATCCCTAAAGCTCTTACCTACTACTATATAGATTCTTCGCCCTCCTTAGTTCGAGATATAGTTATTAAAAAGGCTGTATTAAATTCTATCTACGTGCCTAGATTATTATATCTCGAACTTACTTACTATACTAACTCTATACTGCGCAAAAGGGACTGTTAAACTATCGAGACACCTAAATCATATATATATAACAAAACACTAAACTAAATACTAGTACTATAAGAAAGCTATAGAGAGCTTCTTAACAGTAGAGGGTAGTATAACAGGGTATAGTAGAAAGAGAAAGACTAACAGACTAAGGGATAGGTATACTACTATCCTCGACAATAGAACAGCTACTAAGGGCCTTATAGAAGAAGAGAAAGATAAAGTGTAAAAGGGTATAGAGAGCTATACCGAACTGTATATACATATACTAGATAAGATAGGAGAATTTCTTATAGAGCATAAAGTAGAGAAGATGTTCGATATTATTACCTTTATTAAAAAGAAATTTTGTAGGAACACAGAAGAGAACAGCTAACTAAAAGATAAAATAGAAGTAGTAATAGCTAAGAAGGATTTAGTAGAAACTATTATTAATATACTAGAAAACTAAGCAGTAAACCGACTAGTACAACTAAAGGCAATAAAGACTTAGTTAGCTAAGATAGAAGCAGCGATATCGTTAGCGCTACTATATTAAAAAGAACAAGCAGAGACTGCCTTACTAGCAGCCTACAGTTAAGGCGACACCTCGATAACGTTACTACCTAACCTACTAGCGTTTAGGGACAGAGATCCTAAGGACTAGAAGGCATTTAAGAAAAAGATAAAGAACAAGATAGATCGCGACTATACTAGAAAGAGTATAGGGGATAGATTAGCATACCTGGAATCGCAATTAGAAGGTAAAGCTTTTTTATTAGTAGTAGACCTAGAAGAGGTAACTGCTAAAGAAGCAATTAAAGTGCTAGATTAATGCTTTAGAGATCTATTCTAAAAGAAGACAGCCTATAAGCAACTAGATAAGATTAACTAGACCTAGTAGACGTTCAAGGAGTTCTATAGACTGTTTAGAAAATATACTATTAGAGCTAGAGTGTTAGAAGATAAGTAGCTCTACCTATTAAGGCAGAAGCTAAACTCTAAACTAGCTATAGCTATAGCTTCTATAGAAGATAAATATCTTAAGAGCTTCGTACACTAAGCGAGAGTTACTACTAGAAACCTTAGCACTTACGCGAAATCACGCAAATCAAACTAGAAGCTATCAATAATGCAGACAACGAGACCTCCTACACCTTTCTAGAGAGTACCTTAGCAGCTATCGTATTTATCGCACTCGTCGTTCGTCCCTACCTGCTACGTATATAGAAAGCCTAGCTATATTACTACGAGATACTAAGCTACAGATTAGTAGAAGTAAGAGTATCGAGCTACGAAGCAGTAGTAGCTATAGAGAAAGACTATCCAAGTTATTAAGCCGGCTCTAAACAATACTAACAGTATAGATAGTAGAGTGCCTCTACGAATCCTAGGAAAAGACTAGCTAGACAGATAGGCCTCCTATCTAGCAAGGATAATAGGGCACTAATACAAACTACGTTACTAGAAGAAAGAA
Source organism: Pseudocercospora ulei (assembly GCA_016165855.1). Classification (NCBI taxonomy): domain Eukaryota; kingdom Fungi; phylum Ascomycota; class Dothideomycetes; order Mycosphaerellales; family Mycosphaerellaceae; genus Pseudocercospora; species Pseudocercospora ulei. The sequence continues at coordinate 9,439 of JACWNB010000072.1, forward strand.
GTATTAACAGCTATAGCGATCCGCTCTTAGAAGCTATAGAAGTAAATACAGAAACTGCTATTATCCTTCTAATTATAGTCTACTCCCTTAATAGCTCGTAAGGCCCCCTTTAGTTAAGGGCCTTTATTAATATAGGAGCCCTTATTAGTGTAGCGACTTACTAACGACTAGTTTAGAAACTAATAAAAGGATATAGTTATTCTATAGAACTAGCATTGCTAACGCAAATTTTAGTATATAATAGACAAGACACTAAGAGTGTTATATACTATATACTATTAGGGACTACACTAGCTAGTCGCACTATAGAGGCAGCGTTCCGAATTATAGACATTAGATAGTTTGACATTATTATAGGGCAGAAATAGATAAAGAACTAGAAAGCTGTTATTAATATTAGTAAAGGCATACTAGGGTTTAAAGACTAGTAGAGCGGAGTTACTGCTAAATCGGTTACTATCGTTACTACGAAATCGGACGCTACGACTACCAAAGAGGCTCTAATAGATCGGCCCAACCCTCTAGACACGATCGGGATAATAAGCTCGGAAGCTTTAACGACCCTTACAAGGTTACTAGACAACGAGATTTACGCTATCTTAATAAAGGACATTAAAGACTACTAGAAGATAATAGTAGAAGAAGAAGTAGATCTACTAGAGGTACTACTAAAAGAACTCTATAGCTATACTAATATGTTCTCGAAGGCTAACTCTAACCTCCTACTGCTCTACTAACTGGAATATAACAACAAGATCTAGCTAAAAGAAGGAGCCCCATTGCTAAGAACTAAACCCCTAAGACGCTTATCGCTAGCCGAGCTAGACTAAGTAGAGGTGTTTGTCTAAGAAAACCTAGCGAAGAAGTTTATTATGCCAAGCTCTACAGAATATACGTTACTAATTCTTTTTATATAGAAACCTAGAGCTAGTCTCCGACTGTATATAGATTACTATAGCCTTAATAAGGTTACTAAGAGAGATATATATCTGCTGCTGCTAATCGACGAGACTATACAACGAGTAGCTAAAGCTAAGTAGTTTAGCAAGCTAGATATTCGCTAAGCGTTCTACTAATTAAGGAACGAAAAAGAGCAGACAGAAGATCTTACAACATTCGCTATATATATAGGCAATTTTAAGTCGTTAGTAATGCCTTTCGGACTTACTAATATACTAGCAGTATAGCAATGCTTTATAAACTATATCTTTATAGATATGCTAGAACAGTTTGTATCTATCTACTTAGACAATATTCGTATCTATACTAATAGATCGAAAGAGCAATATACAGACTATATTAAGAGAGTGTTAAAGAGACTCTACGAGGTCGGATTTAACACAGACACGAAGAAGAGCGAGTTCTATTAGACTAAAGTCAAATATCTTAGCCTTATTGTTAGAAGTCAAGGAATTTAAATAGACTCCTCTAAGCTTGCTGCTGTCGCAGAATAGAAGCAGCCGAAATCTGGAAACACTATACAAATTAGAGCGTTTCTCGAATTCTGCAGCTACTATCAACAGTTTATTAAGGATTTTAGCAAGATAGCGAAACCCCTAAACAAAGTATTAAAGAAGGAGGCTGCTAGTCTATAGAATACGAATTGTATAGAAGCTTTTATCTAACTAAAAGAAGCAGTAGCCTTAGCACTAGTTCTAGCATACTTCTAACTAGAAAAGATAATTTATATAGAAACAGATACTTCTAATATAGTAATAGCAGGGGTCCTTTCTTAATATACTAACGATAGCGAGACCCTCTATCTAGTAGCCTTCTTTAGCAAGTCTATAACTAAGGCCGAACAGAACTACGCTATCTATAATAAAGAACTATTAGCTATTATACAGACATTCGAAGAGTAGAAACTAGAGCTTATAGCTAGAAAGAGCACAGTCTAGATCCATATAGACTACTAGTTACTAACCTACTTTATAAAGACGTAGAAGCTCTTATACTGCTAAGCTTAGTAGACTGCCTACTTATCTAGATTCGATTTTAAGATTACCTATCGACCTAGAGCTTAAAATAGAAAGGCTAATATACTAACAAGAAGAGAAGGAAAGACTAGCTACGCAAAGGAAGATCCGAACATATCCTAGAAGATGCTAACCAAACGGATAGTAGACGCTAAGGTACTAAAAGAGTAAGTGGTCTATATAGTAGAGTAGGTAAATAAGGAAGAGACTCTCTATAAACAAGTAGAGCAGCTTAACTAGCAATAGAAGCTTAGCAAAACAGACTTAGGGAAGCTAATAGTTCTAGAAGAACTAATTACAAAGGTCGTCTAGCTAGTCTATAGTTCTACAGATATTAGTTATATAGACTCGAAGAAGACAATAGAAACTATAAGGACGATCTACTAGTTTCTGCGAATCTTTAAGCAGATCTACTAGTTTATTGCTAACTGCTACGTCTACTAAGCTGCGAAGCTACGTTATAGCCTTCTAGCTAGTCTGTTAAAGCCACTTCTAATCCCTAAGAAACTATAGTAGCATATTACAATAGATTTCGTAACTAGCCTACTAGATTTTAATAGATATAACACTATACTTAACATAGTGGATCGACTAAGCAAGGAGTGCTACTTTATCTTCTCTTATGCTAAGGATAAAGGAACTACTATAGAAGAAACAGCAAGAATACTAATCTAGTATATATAGAAGCACTAAAGCCTACTAGACACTATTACTATAGATAGGAGTCCTTAATTTACTACTAATATATAGAAGGCTATTAACTAAGCTCTCGGAATTCGGAGAAAGCTTAGTATAGCTACTTACCCCTAAACTAACAGTTTGTTAGAAGTAGCTAACTGCGAGATAGAGAAATATCTACTAATCTTCTATAGTTATTATTAAGCAGAGTAGGTTAAGGTATTGCCGATAGCTGAATTCTGCACCAATTTAGTACAATTGGAAGCTACCTTGCTAGCGCCGTTCGAGATAACCTACAGTTATCTTCTAAGAATAAGCTTGTAACTACTAGATAAACCTAGCCCTTTAGAGCCTCCTACTACTACTTTATCGAAGAGAGTTGCTACTGCTATAGTAGAAGCTCTCTAATCTTAAATAGAAGAAGCGATTAAGGTAGCGAAAGAGGAAATAGAAGTAGGTTAGAAGAAGATAGTAACTCGAGCTAATAGAGAACAGTTACTATAAGAATTTAAAGAAGACTAAAAGATATAGCTTAATACGTAGAACCTAAGGCTAAGAGGCAACGCTAAGCTTAACCCCTACTACGTAGGTCCGTTTAAGATAGTAGAAAAGAGGTCGCTAGTAACCTACTAGCTCTAGCTACTAAAATCGTTCTAGATCTATAATATCTTTTATTTAGATCTGCTAAGCTTAGACCCTAAAGACAGTCTTCTAGATTAGGGGTTCGCTAAACCCCTACTAATCGCGATAGATAGTAAAGAAGAAGAATAGGAAGTGGAAGACATAATAGATATAAGAGAACTAAGAGGATCTATTAAAGCAAGGATCTTATAGAAGTAATAGCTAGGAGATTATAAATAGTATCTAATCGAGAATCTCTAGAACTTAGTAGAACTGCTAAGGGAGTTCTGTATATAGAATCCGAAGAGGCTAGAGCCTAAGTAGCTTAGAAGTTAATAATAAAGAAGAAAACCTATATCTACTCTATTAGTATAGAAGCTAATAGAAACGATCGCAGAAATCGCTAGCTAGTATCTTAGGCTCTACTACTACTACTACTAGCTAGGACTAGCAGATAATAGCAGTAAGGCTAAGGACAGTACTACTACGTTAGCGCGCTTTGTAATAGTCTTTTCTCTCTATTACTACTATCCGCTAACTTAGCTAGAAGGATAATAACTACGAAGAACAAAGCTAACGCTATTAAAGCAGCCTTATAGTAGCGCTAAAGGCCTTAGTAGAGAAAGAGAAAGAAGAAGAAACAGCGCTATAGACAGATCTATATAGACCTCTATAGCAGAGTATAGACTAGTTATGCTATAGCTTAGGTAACTACTAGATCTAATTAGACAGCTCTTCCGATTAGATAGATACAAGGTAAAGACGTTAGATAGCGACAATATAAAAAAAACAGAAGAGAGACAGATAGATAAGTAAGTAGTTAAGGTCGACTGCTAGTAAGGAAGGAGGGTAGTGTTATAGCAGTAGAAAGAGGTAGGACTAAGTAATAGGGTAGACACTTAGAATTTCGGCTCGGCCCTTCTAGACTAAGCTAGGCCCTAGTATACTACTCCTAAAGCTCTTACCTACTACTATATAGATTCCTTTCCCTCCTTAGTTCGAGATATAGTTATTAAAAGAGCTGTATAAAATTATATCTGCGTGCCTAGATTACCTAGTAACTACTTTATTTACTGCACTTATCGTTCGTCCTTACTTACTATATATATAGAAAGCCTAGCTATATTGCTACTAGATACTAAGCGAAAAATTAGTAGAAGTAGGAATACTATACTACGAAGCTGCTACTACTAAGAAAGACTATCTAAGCTATCGAGTCGGTACTAAACGATATCGACAGTATAGACAGTAGAGTTCTGTTAAGAATCCTAGGAAAAGACTAGCTAGACAGATAGGCCCCCGATCTATTATAGACAATAGAGCACTAATACAATCTGCTTTACTAGAGGAAGGAAGTATTAACAGTTATAACGACCTGCTCTTAGTAGCAGTAGAAGTAAATATAGAAACTGCTATTATCCCTCTAATTACTATCTACTCTCTTAATAGCTTGTATAGCCTCCTTCTATTAAGAGCCTTTATCGATATAGGAGTGCTTATTACAGCAGCGATCTACTACTAGTTAGTTTAGAAACTAATAAAAGGATACAGTTATCCTATAGAACTAGCGTTACTAATGCGAATTTTAGTTTATAATAGACAAGATATAGAGAGTGTTACGAATTATATACTATTAAAAACTACCCTAGCAGGCTGCACTATAGAAGCGACACTCCTAGTTATAGATATTAGAAGGTTTAACATTCTTATAGGACAGCAATAGATAAGGAACTAGAAAGCTGTTATTACTATAGATAAAGGTATACTTAGATTTAAGACCTAGTAGAGTGTTGCTACTACTGTCGAGTTAGTTACTACTACTGCTACTATAGAACTAAAAGCTATAGTTATTAACGTAGTTCTAACTAACTGTTCCGATTTCCTAAATACTGTAAGAATAATAAGCTTAGAGGCTTTAACGACTCTTGCGAAGTCGATAGAGAATAAGATCTATACTATCTTAATAAAAGACATTATAGACTACTAAAAGATAATAGTAGAAGAGGAAGTGGACCTATTAGAGGTATTACTTAAAGAACTCTATAGTTATACTAACGTGTTCTTAAAAGCCGACTCTAACCTCCTACTACTCTATCGACTAGAATGTAACAACAAGATCTAGTTAAAAGAAGGAGCTATACTGTAAAGAACCGAACCCCTTAGACGATTATCGCTAGCTAAGCTAGACTAAGTAGAGGTGTTTGTCTAAGAAAACCTAGCGAAGAAGTTTGTTACACTAAGCTCTACTAAGTATATGTTACTAATTCTTCTTATACATAAACCTAGAGGTAGTCTCTAACTATACGTAGACTACTAAGACCTTAATAAGGTTACTAAGAGTGACGTATATCTACTGCTGCTAATTAATAAGACTATACAACAAGTAGCGAAAGCTAAGTAGTTTAGTAAGCTAGACATTTGCTAAGCGTTCTATCGACTAAGGAACAAAGAAGGGCAGACTGAAGACCTTACGACATTTGCTATACGTATAGGCAACTTTAAGTAGTTAGTAGTACCTTTCGGACTTACTAATATAATAGCAGTATAGTAGCATTTTATAAATTATATCTTTATAGACATACTAGAACAGTTCGTATCTATCTACTTAGATAATATTCCTATCTAGACTAATAGAACGAGAGAGCAGTATACAGACTATATTCAGAGAGTACTTACTAGGCTCTAGGAGGTTAGATTTAACACAGATATAAAGAAGAGCGAATTCTATTAAACCGAAGTTAAATATCTTAGCCTTATTGTTAGAAGAGAAGGAATTCGGATAGATCCCTTAAAGGTTGTTATAGTAGCAGAATAGAAGCAACCGAAGTCTAGAAACACTACCTAAATTGGAGCTTTTCTTAGATTCTATAGCTACTATTAATAGTTTATTAAGGACTTTAGGAGGATAGTAAGATACCTAAACAAGGCATTAAAGAAAGAGACTGCTAGCCTATAGAATAAGAAGTGTATTGAGACTTTTAATCGACTAAAAGAGGCAGTAGCCTTAGCGCTAGTACTAGCGCACTTCCGACTAGAAAAGATAATCTATCTAGAGATAGACGTGTCCAATATAGTAGCTATAGAAATCTTTTCTTAGTACAATAATACTAACGAGACCCTCTATCTGGTAGCTTTCTTTAGTAAGTCTATAAACAAGGCTATATAGAACTATACTATCTATAACAAAGAACTATTAGCTATTATCTAGGCTTTCGAGGAGTAGAAGCTAGAGCTTATAGCTAGAAAGAGTATAGTCTAGGTCCTTACAGACTATTAGTTACTAATATACTTTATAAAGATATAGAAGCTATTATACTAATAAGCTTAGTAGACCGCTTATCTATCTAGGTTTAACTTTAAGATTACTTATTAACTAGAGACTTAGAACAGAAAGGCCGATATACTAACAAGAAGAGAAGGGAAGACTAGCTATATAAAAGAAGATTCGAACATGTTCTAGAGAGTATTAACTAAACAGATAGTAGATACTAAGGTATTAAAAGAAGTAGGGATCTATATAATAGAACTACTAACTAAGGAAGAGATACTTTATAAGAAAGTAGAACAGCTTAATTAGTAGTAGAAACTTAGCAAGATTAGCTTAGGGAAGCTAATAGTTCTGTAAGAACTAATTATAGAGGTTATCTAGTTAGTCTATAGTTCTAAGGCTATAAGCTATACTAGCTTAAAGAAGATAATAGAAGCAATAAGGACGATCTACTAGTTTCTACAAATCGTCGAGCAGATCTACTAGTTTATTGCTAACTGTTATATGTACCGAGCTGCGAAACTATAGTATAGCCTTCTAGCTAGTCTATTAAAGCTACTTCTAATCCCTAAGAAACTGTAGTAGTATATTACAATAGATTTCGTAACTAGTGTACTAGATTCTAATAGATACAATACTACACTTAATTTAGTAGATCGCTTAAGCAAGGAACGCTACTTTATTTCCTACTAAGTAAGGGATAAAGGAACTACTATAGAAGAGACAGTAAGAATACCAATTTACTATATATAGAAATACTATAGCCTACTAGATACTATTACTACAGATAGGGGTTCTTAATTTACTACTAATATATAGAAGGCTATTAACTAAGTTCTTGGAATCTGTAGAAAGCTTGGTATAGCTACTTACCCTTAGACCGACAGTTAGTCTAAAGAAGCTAGCTATAAGATAGAGAAATATCTACAAATCTTCTATAGTTATTATAAAGCAGAGTAGGTTAAGATATTGCTAATAGCTAAATTCTATACCAATCTAGTATAGTTAGAAGTAATATAGGGTAGGTTGGCCTATGTTATTACTATGCCTTGCCAAGGTTTATATATCTAGTACACATTAGTTAAGTTACTTCCGAGTTACTTAACTAGTCCCTTTTAGCTTAAGTGTACTGCGTTACATTACTTAACTCGGAGGTAACTGCTAAAAGTGTATGATAAAAGGCCCGGGTTCAATTCCTAGAGGGCGTATCTTTTAATAGGAGAGTGGAAGTAGCGTTAACGTATGTCCGCTTGTCTACCACTCTATATAGAATAAGGCAGACTTAGTAAAGGTCCAGCTGGCTGTGTACAGACCTGCTAGGGGGGGGTTAATTGCGTATACTGTATAGGGGGGCTGTGCAATAGCCTACGTAGCCTGTAAGTAAGCGCAGCTTACGAGGTCGTAAGCCTGTAGTACAGGGGGTAGTAATATAGGGTAGGTTGGCCTGTGTTATTACTATGCCCTGCCAAGGCTTATATATCTAGTATATATTAGTTAAGTTACTTCTAAGTTACTTAACTAGTCCCTTTTAGCTTAAGTGTACTGCGTTATATTAAGAAGCTATCTCGCTAGCACTGTTCGAGATAACTTATAGCTATCTTCTAAGAATAAGTTTTTACCTGTCTAGCTCTTTAGAACCTTCTACTACTACCTTGTTAAAGAGAGTTACTACTGCTATAGCAGAAGTACTTAAATCCTAGATAGAAGAAACGATCTAGGTAGCGAAAGAGGCAATAGAATCGGCTTAGAAGAAGATAGTAACTCGAGCTAATAGAAAGCAGTTACTAGTAGAATTTAAGAAAGGCTAAAAGGTATAGTGTAATATATAGAACCTAAGGCTAAAAGATAACGCTAAGCTAAACACCTACTACGTAGGTCTGTTAAAGATAGTAGAAAAGAGGTTGCTGGTAACTTATCGGCTCTAGCTACTAATGTTATTCTAGATCTATAATATCTTCTATTTGGATCCACTAAGTCTAAATCCTAAAGACAGCCTTCTAGAACAAGGGTTCGCTAAGCCCCTACTAATTAAGATAGATAGTAAAGAAGAAGAGTAGGAGGTAGAAGATATAGTAGATAAAAAAAAGATAAGAGGGTCTATTAAAGCAAGGATCTTATAGAAGGGATAGCTAGAAGACTATAAATAGTATCTAGTCGAGAATCTCTAGGATTTAGTAGAGCTACTAAAGGAGTTTTATATATAGAATCTAAAGAAGCTAAGGCCTAAGTAGATAGGAAAATAATAGTTCTTAAAGAAGAAGAAGTAGAACTATGTCTGCCTTATTAGTATAGAAGCTAATAGAAGCAATCGAGGTAATACACTTGCTTAGAGTCTTTAGCTCTACTACTACTACTAACTAGCGAAGCAAGTTAGATAATAGCTAGAAGGCTAAAGACAGTACTACTAGGTTAGCGCACTTTGTAACAGTCTTTGCCCTCACTATTACTAGCTGCTAGACCTGCTAGGTCGGATAATAACAGCAAAGAACGAGGCCGATACTAACAAAGCGGCTTTTTAGTAGTACTTAAAGCCTTAGTAGAGAAGAAAAAGAAGAGATAGCGTACTATAGATAGATCTATATAGACCTCTATAGCAGTGTATACGCTAGCTATACTATAGCTTAGATAGCTATCGGCTTAGATTAGATAGCTACTATTGCAGTAGTAGAAAGGGGTAGGACTAAGTAATAGGGTAGACCCTTAGAATTTCGGCTTAGACCTTCTAGACCGAGCTAGGCCTTGGCACACTACCCCCAAAGCTCTTACCTACTACTATATAGATTCCTTTCCCTCCTTAGTTCGAGATATAGTTATTAAAAAGGCTGTAATAAGTCTTATCTATATGCCTAGATTATTATATCTCGAACTTACTTACTACACTATCTCTACGCTGTGCGAAAGGGACTATTTAACTATCTAGACACTCGAATAACGCACGCGCACTACACAAACCAAACTAAACACTAGTACTATAAGACAGTTATAGAGAGCTTCTTAACAGTAGAGAGCAGCGTTATAGGCCGAAGCAGAAGCAGAAGAGAAAAGACTGATAGAGCAAGTAGGCACTCTAGTGTTATTAATAATAAGTTTATTATTAGAGGTTTTATAGCAGAAGAGACTACAGAGATTAAGGAATAAATAACCGAATACAAGAAGATCTATAACTGCATACTTAAGGAACTTAAGGATTATATAAAGAAGAACAGAGTAGGGAAGGTCTACAACAGTGTAGACCTTATTAAGAAGCTGTTTTACAGAACCCTAGAGGAAAAGAGACAGTTGAGAGAGGAAATTAAGACAGTAAGAGCCGAAAAGGAATCAGTAGAGACTATTATAGATATACTAGAAAACTAAGTAGCAAACCGACTAGCACAACAAAAAGCGATAAAGGCTTAGTTAGCTAAGATAGAGGCAGCAATGTCGCCGCTACTACGCTAAGAAGAACAAGTAGAGACTGCCTTAATAGCGGCCTACAGTTAAGGTAGCACCTTAATAACATTACTACTAGACCTACTAGCGTTTAGAGGCAGAGATCCTAAAGACTAGGAATTGTTTAAGAAGAAGATAAAGAATAAGATAGACCGCGATTACGCCAGAAACAGTGCTAGAGATAGATTGGCCTACCTAGAATCGCGATTAGAAGGTAAAGCTTTTTCGCTAGTAGCAGACCTAGAAGAGGTAACTGCCAAAGAAGCGATTAAAGCGCTAGATCAACGCTTCGGAGACCCCTTCTAGAAGAAGACAGCCTGTAAGCAGCTAGAAAAGATTAACTAGAACTAGTAGATATTTAAGGAATTCTATAGACTATTCTAAAAATATGCTATTAGAGCTAGAGTATTGGAAGATAAGCAGCTCTACCTATTAAGGCAGAAGCTAAACCCCGAATTGGCTGCAGCTATAGCGTTGGTAGAAGACGAAGACCTTAAAAGCTTCGTATATAGAGCGAGAGTTACTGCTAGAAACCTAAGCGCTTACGCAAAATCGCGCGAATCGAACTAGAAGCTATCGATAACGCAGGCAACAAGACCTTAAAAGCTTCGTATATAGAGCGAGAGTTACTGCTAGAAACCTAAGCGCTTACGCAAAATCGCACGAATCGAACTAGAAGCTATCGATAACGCAGGCAACGCGTCCCCCTGCTCCTTTCTAGAGAGCACCTCTGCAGCTATATTATCAGTTACTGCGTTCGTCGCTCGTCCCTACCTGTTATATATATAGAAAGCCTAGCTATATCGCTACGAGATACTAAGTATTAGATATATAGAAGTAGAAGTATCGTGTTACGAAGCAGCTGCAGCTGCTAAGAAAGACTATACAAGCTATCGAGCCAGCTCCGAACAACACCGACAGTATAGACAGTAGAGTGCTACTAAGAATCCTAGGAAAAGACTAGCTAGATAGATAGGCCCCTTATCTAGTATAGACAATAGGGTACTAACAAGAGCTATATTACTAGGAGATAAGAGTATTAACAGCTGTAGCGACCCGCTCTTAGCAGTAGTAGAAGTAAATACAGAAATAGCTATTATCCTTCTAATTACTGTCTACTCCTTCGATAGTTCGAGCAGGCTACTATAGCTAAGAGCTTTTATCGATATAGGAGCCCTTATTGGAGCAGCGATCTACTATCGATTGGTTCAAAAGCTAATAAACGGATACAGCTATCTAGTAGAGCTAGTATTGCCAACATAGATTTCGGCATACAACAGACAAGACACTAAGATTATTATGCACTATATGCTATTAAAAACGACCTTAGCAGGTCGCACTACAGAAGCGACGTTCCGAATTACAGGTATCAGAAGGTTTGACATTATTATAGGACAGAAATAGATAAAAATCTAGAGAGCTGTTATTAATATAGGTAAAGGCACCCTTAGATTCAAAAACTAGCAGACCGGAATCGCCGCCGAATCGCTTACAGTCGCTAACGCTAAACCGAACGTTACGACTATTAAAGTAGTTCCAAAGGATCAGTCCGACCCTTAAGACACGATCGGAATAATAAGCTTAGAAGCTTTAACAATCCTTACAAGGTCGCTAGACAATAGGATTTACACTATCTTAATAAAAGACATCGAAGACTACTAGAAGATAATAGTAGAAGAAGAAGTAGACCTAATAGAGGCATTACTAAAAGAACTCTAGAGCTATACTAATGTACTCTTAAAAGCAGACTCTAACCTACTGCTGCTCTACTAACTAGAATATTATAATAAGATCTGGTTAAAAGAAGGAGCCGCGCTGCTAAGAACCGAACCCCTAAGATACTTATCGCTAGCTAAGCTAGACTAGGTAGAAGTGTTTGTTCGAGAGAATCTAGCGAAGAAGTTTATCGCACTAAGCTCTATAGAAAATATATTACTAATTCTTCTCGTACAGAAACCTAGAGGTAGTCTCTAACTATATATAGATTACTATAGCCTTAATAAGGTTACTAAGAGAGATATGTATCCACTGCCTCTAATCGATAAGACTATTTAGAGGGTAGCAAAGGCTAAGTAGTTTAGCAAGCTGGATATTTGCTAAGCGTTCTACTAGTTAAGGAACAAGAAAGGACAAACGGAAGACCTTACGACATTCGCTATACGTACAGGCAATTTTAAGTAGTTAGTAATGCCTTTTAGACTTACTAACGCACTAGCAGTATAGCAACGCTTTATAAACCACATCTTTATAGATATGCTAGAACAGTTCGTATCTATTTACTTAGACGATATTCTTATCTATACTAAGGGAATAAGAGAGCAACATACAGACTATATTAAGAGGATGTTAAAGAGACTCTGTAAGGTCGGATGGAACGTAGACACAAAGAAGAGCGAGTTTTATTAGACTAAAGTTAAATACCTTAGTCTTATCGTTAGAAGAGAAGGAATTTAAATAGACCTATCGAAAGTCGCTGCTATCGCAGAATAGAAGCAACCGATATCTGGAAACACTACGCAAATTAGAGCGTTTCTTAGATTCTATAGCTACTATTAATAGTTTATAAAGAACTTTAGTAAGATAGCGAGACTACTAAACAAGGCATTAAAGAAGGAGGCTACTAGTCTATAGAGCGAGAGGTGTACAGAAGCCTTTAACTAGCTAAAGGGAGCAGTAGCGTTAGCGCCGGTTCTAGTATACTTCTAACTAGAAAATACGATCTACGTAGAAACGGACGCTTCTAATATAGTAACAGTAGGGGTCCTTTCTTAATACACTAACGACGACGAGACTCTCTATCTAGTAGCTCTCTTTAGCAAGTCTATAAATAATGCTAAGCGGAACTACGCTATCTATAATAAAGAACTGTTAGCTATTATATAGGCGTTCGAAGAGTGGAAACTAGAGCTTATAGCTAGACAGAGCACGATCCAGGTCCTTACAGACTACTAGTCGCTAACCGACTTTATAAAGATATAGAAGCTATTACGCTGCTAAGCTAGGTAGGCTGCCTACTTATCTAGATTCGATTTTAAGATTACCTATCGACTAGGAGCTTAAAATAGAAAGGTAGATACGTTAATAAGAAAAGAAGGAAAGACTAGCTATGCGAAAGAAGATCTGAACATGTTCTAGAAGATGTTAACTAAACAGATAGTAGACGCCGAGGTGTTAAGAGAAGCAGGGATTAGTGCAGTATAACTACTAACTAAAGAAGAGACACTCTATAAGAGAGTAGAACAGCTTAATTAGTAGTAGAAGCTTAGCAAAACTAGCTTAGGGAAACTAATCGTTCTAGAAGACCGGATTACAGAGGTTATCTAGCTAGTCTATAGTTCTATAGATGTTGGTTACGCAGGATCGAAGAAGATAATAGAAGCAATAAGGATAACCTACTAGTTTCTACAAATTTTCGAGCAGATCTACTAGTTTAAAGCTAACTGTTATATATACTAAGCTGCGAAACTATATTATAGCCTTCTAGCTAGCCTGCTAAAGCCCCTTGTAGTCCCTAAGAAACTATAGCAATATATTACAATAGATTTCGTAACTAGCCTACTAGATTCTAATAGACATAATGCTATACTTAACGTAGTAGATCGGCTAAGCAAAGAACACTACTTTATTCCCTACTAAGCAAAAGATAAAGGAACTACTAGAGAAGAAACAGCGAGAATGTTAATCTAGTATATATATAGAAGCAATACAGCCTACTAGACACTATTACTACAGATAGGGGTCCTTAATTTACTGCTAATATATAGAAAGCTATTAACTAAGCCCCTGGAATTCGTAGAAAGCTTAGTATAGCTACTTACTCTTAGACTAACAGTTAGTCTAAAGTAGCTAACTAAGAGATAGAGAAATATCTACAAATCTTCAATAGCTATTAGTAAGCAGAGTAAATTAAGATATTGCCGATAGCCGAATTCTGCACTAATTTAGCATAGTTAGAAGCTACCTTACTAGCGCCGTTCGAGATAACCTATAGCTATCTTCTAAGGATAAGCTTTTAACTGCTAAACGAACCTAGCTCTTTAGAACCTTCTACTGCTACCTTGTCGAAGAGAATCGCTGCAGCAGCGGCAGACGCGCTTAGATCTTAGAAGAAGCGATTAAGGTAGCAAAGGAGGCGATAGAATCGACTAAGAAAAAAGATAGTAACTCGAGCTAATAGAAAGAGGTTACTAATAGAATTCGAGGAAGGCTAAAAGATATAGCCTAATATATAGAACCTAAGGCTAAAAGGCAACGCGAAGCTTAACCCTTGTTATATAGATCTGTTTAAGATAGTAGAAAAGAGGTCGCTAGTAACCTACTAGCTCTAGCTACTAAAATTATTCTAGATCTACAATGTCTTCTATTTAGATCTGTTAAGTTTAGACCCTAAAGACAGCCTTCTAGAATAGGGGTTCGCCGAACCCCTATTAGTCGAGATAGATAGCGAAGAAGATAAGTAGGAGGTAGAAGACGTAATTGATATAAGAAAACGAGGAGGATCTATTAAAGCGAGGATCTTATAGAAAGGATAGCTAGAAGACTATAAATAGTATCTAGCTAGGAACCTCCAGAATTCGGCAGCAGTACTAAGAGAATTTTATATCTAGAACCTAAAGAAGCTAAGGCCTAATTAGCTTAACAGTTAAAAAGAAAAGCTATATCTGCTCTACTAGTACAGAAGCTAATAAAGATAATTGTAATAGTTACTTTAATAGAGTCTTCGACATAGCTACTACCTACTGCAGCTATAGTAGGAAGCTTGCTAATACTGTAAAGCAGCGTTAGTGCCGCCGGCCCTGCAGTAGGTAAGGTTTTTAGTAGAGAAAGAAGAAGAAGAAGAAACAGAGCTATAAACGAATCTATATAGACCTATATAGTAGTATATAGACTAGTTATACTGTAGCTTAGGCGACTACTAGCTCCGATTAGATAGAACGGATTAGATAGACGCTAAGTAAAGATGTTAGATAGTAATAATATATAAAAAAAAACCTAAAAAAACATTATAGGAACAGATAAGTAAGCAGTCGAGGGCGACTGCTAATAAGGGAGGGGGGTAGTATTGCAGCAGCAGAAAGGGGTAGGACTAAGTAATAGGGTAGATCCTTAGAAATTCGGCTTAGACCTTCTAGACTAAGCTAGGCCTTAGTACACTACCCCTAAAGCTCTTACCTACTACTATATAGATTCCTTTCCCTCCTTAGTTCGAGATATAGTTATTAAAAAGGCTGTATTAAATCTTATCTACATGCCTAGGTTAGCTATAGTTAGATAGACACTAAGTAAAAGACGTTAGATAGCGACAGTATAAGAAGAAAGAAGATAAGGAAAGAATAATATTTTTAAGATAGAAGAAACGAAGAGGTAATGTTAACTTAATAGAGGTTTTCTATAGAAAGAGCTACGAATTTAATAAAAGAAAAAGATAAAAAATTAGAAGAAGAAGATAAAGGCGAATTAAAAAAAAAGAGACAAAAAAGATATAAGTAAGCAGTTAGGGTCGACTACTAGTAAGGGAGGAGAGTAGTATTTTAGTAGTAGAAAGGGATAGAATAGAGTAATAGGGTAGACCCTTAGAACTTCGGCTTAGCTCTTCTAAACTAAGCTAGGCCTTAGAGTACCTACCTCTTAAGCCCTTACCTACTACTATATAAATTCCTTTCCTTCCTTAGTTCGAGATATAGTTATTAAAACAGCTATATTAAATTATATCTATATACTTAGATTATATTCCACTACTACTTTATTAAAGAGAGTTGCTACTACTATAGTAGAAGTGCTTAAATCTTAGATAGAAGAAGTAATCTATATAGCGAAAGAGGCAATAGAATTAGCTTAGAAGAAAATAGTAGCTCGAGCTAATAGAAAGCAGTTACTATTAGAATTTAAAGAAGGCTAAAAGATATAGCTTAATATATAGAACCTAAGGCTAAAAGGCAATACTAAGCTTAACTCCTACTATATAGGTCTGTTTATAATAAGAGAAAAGAGGTCGCTAGTAACTTATTAGCTCTAGCTACTAAAGCTATTCTGAATCTATAATATCTTCTATTTAGATCTACTAAGTCTAGACTCCAAAGATAGTCTTCTAGAATAGGAGTTTGCTAAACTCCTACTATATAAGATAGATAGTAAAGAAGAAGAGTAGGAGGTAGAAGATATAGTAGATATAGGAAAGATAAGAGGGTCTACTAAAGTAAGGATCTTATAGAAGGGATAGCTAAAAGACTATAAATAGTATCTAGTTAAGAATCTCGAAAATTCGGTAGAGCTATTAAGAGAGTTTTACGTCTAGAACCTAAAGAAGCTAAGGCCTAAGTAGGTCTAAAGCTAATAGCTCTAGAAAAGATAGAAGAAGAAGAAATACTATATCTGCTCTATTAGTATAAAAACTAATAGAAACAATCGTAGCAATCGCTTAGCTAGAGTCCTTAGCTCTACTACTACTACTTCTAACTAGCTTAGCTAGTTAGATAATAATAGTAAAGTCCAGGATAGTGCTACTAATTCGATATAATAGTTGCTAATACTGCCCTAAATAAGAAAGGCTCGTAGCTAATTGATTTCGTAGACAGTGCTAGAGATAGTAGCTTTACAATAGTACTTAAGGTCTTAGTAGAGAGGAAAAAGAAGAAGAGATAGTATACTATAGATAGATGTATACAGACTCTCTATGGCAGTATGCAGACTGACTATACTATAGCTTAGATAGCAATTAGTTTAGATTAGATAGCTCTAATTAGATAGATACTAAGTAAAGGACTTTAGATAGTAGAGATATAAGAAGAATAAAGATAATAAAAGAACAATGTTTTCGAAATAGAAGAAACAAAGAGGTAATGTCGATTTTTAAGAATAATTTCTATAGAAGAAGCTATAAATTAGATAGAAGAAGAAGAAAAAGAATTTTAAAAAAAAACAGAAAAGAGATTAATAGATAGAAGATAAGGAGATCTAATTAGGCAGAAAAGGATAAGGTAGTAGATAGATAAGTAAGCAGTCGAGGGCGACTACTAATAAGGGAGGGGAGTAGTATTATAGTAGTAGAAAGGAGTAAGACTAGGTAATAGGGTAGATCCTTAGAATTTCGGCTTAGCCTTTCTAGACTAAGCTAGGCCTTAGTATACCTACTCCCAAAGCCCTTACCTACTGCTATATAGATTCCTTTCCCTTCTTAGTTTAAGATATAGTTATTAGAACAGCTATATTAAATTATATCTATATACTTAGATTACTAATCTAGGTAGTGTTTCTAGACTTCGGCTACTTTTATTCTGTTCTAGTAGTAACCTTTAAGGAGTCTATCTAAATTCCTTCTCTTCTAACAAGAAGACTAAGATATTTAACTTTAGTCTAATAGAACTCGCTCTTCTTTATATCTATTCTTAAGCCGACCTGGCAAAGCCTAGTTAGTACTTTTACTATATAGTCTGTATATTGCTCTCTTATTCTGTTAGTATATATAAGAATATCGTCTAGGTAAATAGATACAAACTGTTCTAGTATATCTATAAAGATATAATTTATAAACCCCTACTATATTACTAGTATATTAGTAGGTCTAAAAGGTATAACTAGCTACTTAAAGCTGTCTATACGTATAGCGAACATTGTAAGGTCTTCTGTCTATCCTTTCTTATTCCTTAGTTAGTAGAACGCTTAGCAAATGTCTAGCTTACTAAACTACTTAGCTTTTGCTACCTATAGTATAGTCTTATAAATTAGCAGTATTACGTATACATTTCTCTTAGTAAACCTTATTAAGGCCTCTATAGTCTACGTATAGTCAGAGACTACCTCTAGGTTTCTATATAAAAAGGATTAGCAATATATACTTAGCTAAGCTTAGTATAATAAAACTTCTTTGCTAGGTTTTCTTAAACAAACACTTCTACTTAGTCTAGCTTAGCTAGCGATAGGCATCTTAGGAGTTTGGTTTTTAGTAGCATAGCTCCCTCTTTTAGTTAGATCTTGTTATTGTATTTTGGTCGATAGAGTAGTAGGAGGTTAGAGTCGGCTTTTAAGAAATATGTTAGTGTATATATAGAGTTCTCTTAGTAATACCTCTAGTAGGTCTACTTCTTCTTCTACTATTATCTTTCAGTAATCTTTAATATCTTTTTTTAAGATAATATAGATTTTATACTCTAGCGACTTTGCGAGAGCTATTAGAGTTTCTAAGCTTATTATTCTAATAGTATCTAGGGGATTAGAATAGTCGGCTAGAACTGCGTTAATAGACATAACGTTTGGTTTAGCAGCGACTACTATAATCAGTTTAATAGCAGAAGTACTGCTCTACTAGGTTTTAAATCTAAGTATACCTTTACCTACGTTTATAATAGCTTTCTAGTTCTTTATCTATTTCTGCCCTAAAATAATATTAAACTGTCCAATATCTATAATTCGGAACGTTGCTTCTATAGTGCGACTAGCTAGAATAGTCTTTAATAGTATATAATATATATTACTCTCTATATCTTGCCTATTGTATACCGAAATTCGCATTATCGATACTAAACTCTACTAGATAGCTATATCCCTTTATTAGTTTCTAAAACTAGTAAATAGTAGATCGCTATACTTATAAGTACTCCTATATTAATAAAGCCCTTTAATTAAAAGGGGGCAGTGCGAGCTTTCGAGAGGATAGATTGTAATTAGAAGGATAATGGTAGGGTTAAGGGTAGGGTCCGTTTACGATAGTAGAAAAAGAGGTCGCTAGTAGCTTATCGACTCTAGCTACTAAAGTCGTTCTATATATACGATTTTTCTATTCGGATCTATTAAGCCTAGATCCTAAAGATAGTCTTCTAGAATAGGGGTTTCCTAACCCCCTACTAATTAAGATAGATAGTAAGGAAGAAGAATAGGAGGTAGAAGATATAATAGATATAAGAAAGATAATAGGGTCTATTAAAGTAAGGATCTTATAGAAGGGGTAGCTAGAAGACTATAAATAGTATCTAGTCGAAAATCTCTAGAATTTAGTAGAGCTACTAAGAGAGTTTTACGTCTAGAACCTGAAAAAAGCCGAGGCCTAAGTAGCTCTAAAGTCAATAGCTCTAAAACAGATAGAAGAAAGAGAAAGGCTGCGTCTGCTATATTAGTACGAAAACCGACGAAAGTAAATAATAGTATTTAGTCTCTAATTATAAACAAACAGAGACTGCGCTATCGTATTAATATAATAATTATCGATACTTCCCTAAACAAGAAAGGCTTATAGCTAATCGATTTTATAGATAGCACTAGTAACAGCAGCTTTGGCAATAGCACTTAAGGCCTTAGTAGAAGAGAAAAAGAAGGAGAGATAGCGCGCTATAGATATATCTATATAGACCTCTGTAGTAGTATATACGCTAGCTATACTATAGCTTAGATAGCTATTAGCTTAGATTAGATAGCTCTAATTAGATAGATGCTAAGTAAAGAACTTTAGATAGCAATGATATAAGAAGAGAAAGAATATTATAAAAGGATAATATTTCGAAGTAGAAGAAACGAAGGAGTAATATTGATTTTAAGAAGGGTTTCTATAGAAAGAGCTGCGAATTAGATAGAAGAAGAAGATAAAAAAAAAGAGAGGAGCAGATAAGATAAGTAAGCAGTCGAGGGCGACTGCTAGTAAGGGAGGGGGGTAGTGTTATAGTAGTAGAAAGGGGTAGGACTAAGTAATAGAATAGATCCTTAGAATTTTAGCTCGGCCCTTCTAGACTAAGCTAGGTCTTAGTATACCTACCCCTAAAGCCCTTACCTACTGTTGTATAGATTTATTTTCCTTCTTAGTTCGAGATATAGTTATTAAAACAGCTATATTAAATTATATTTACGTACTTAGATTACTATCTATCTGGCTAGTCTTTTCCTAAGATTCTTAATAGTACTCTAACTATCTATACTATCGCTATCGTTTAGCGCTAGTTCTATAGCTTAGATAGTCTTCCTTAGCTATAGCAGCTTTGTAGTATAGTATTCTTACTTCTACTAAGTTATTAACTACTAGAGTAGAAGTAAGAATACTATACTACAAAGCTGCTATAGCTAAGGAAGACTATCTAAGCTATAGAACTAGCGCTAAACGATAGCGATAGTATAGATAGTAGAGTACTATTAAGAATCTTAGGAAAAGACTAGCCAGATAGATAGTAATCTAAGTACGTAAATATAATTTAATATAGCTGTTTAATAAACTATATCTCGAACTAAGAAGGAAAATAAATCTATACAACAGTAGGTAAGGGCTTTAGGGGTAGGTATACTAAGACCTAGCTTAGTCTAGAAGGGCCGAGCTAAAATTCTAAGGATCTATTCTATTACTTAGTCCTACCCCTTTCTACTACTATAACACTACCCCCCTCCCTTACTAGCAGTCGCCCTCGACTGCTTACTTATCTTATCTGCTCCTCTCTTTTTTTTTTTATCTTCTTCTTCTATCTAATTCGCAGCTCTTTCTATAGAAACCCTTCTTAAAAATCAATATTACTCCTTCGTTTCTTCTACTTCGAAAATATTATCCTTTTATAATATTCTTTCTCTTCTTATATCATTGCTATCTAAAGTTCTTTACTTAGCATCTATCTAATTAGAGCTATCTAATCTAAGCTAATAGCTATCTAAGCTATAGTATAGCTAGCGTATATACTACTACAGAGGTCTATATAGATATATCTATAGCGCGCTATCTCTCCTTCTTTTTCTCTTCTACTAAGGCCTTAAGTGCTATTGCAAAGCTGCTGTTACTAGTGCTATCTATAAAATCGATTAGCTATAAGCCTTTCTTGTTTAGGGAAGTATCGATAATTATTATATTAATACGATAGCGCAGTCTCTGTTTGTTATAATTAGAGACTAAATACTATTATTACTTTCGTCGGTTTTCGTACTAATATAGCAGACGCAGCCTTTCTCTTTCTTCTATCTGTTTTAGAGCTATTGACTTTAGAGCTACTTAGGCCTCGGCTTTTTTAGGTTCTAGACGTAAAACTCTCTTAGTAGCTCTACTAAATTCTAGAGATTTTCGACTAGATACTATTTATAGTCTTCTAGCTACCCCTTCTATAAGATCCTTACTTTAATAGACCCTATTATCTTTCTTATATCTATTATATCTTCTACCTCCTATTCTTCTTCCTTACTATCTATCTTAATTAGTAGGGGGTTAGGAAACCCCTATTCTAGAAGACTATCTTTAGGATCTAGGCTAATAGATCCGAATAGAAAAATCGTATATATAGAACGACTTTAGTAGCTAGAGTCGATAAGCTACTAGCGACCTCTTTTCTACTATCGTAAACGGACCCTACCCTTAACCCTACCATTATCCTTCTAATTACAATCTATCCTCTCGAAAGCTCGCACTGCCCCCTTTAATTAAAGGGCTTTATTAATATAGGAGTACTTATAAGTATAGCGATCTACTATTTACTAGTTTAGAAACTAATAAAGGGATATATAGCTATCTAGTAGAGTTTAGTATCGATAATGCGAATTTCGGTATACAATAGGCAAGATATAGAGAGTAATATATATTATATACTATTAAAGACTATTCTAGCTAGTCGCACTATAGAAGCAACGTTCCGAATTATAGATATTGGACAGTTTAATATTATTTTAGGGCAGAAATAGATAAAGAACTAGAAAGCTATTATAAACGTAGGTAAAGGTATACTTAGATTTAAAACCTAGTAGAGCAGTACTTCTGCTATTAAACTGATTATAGTAGTCGCTGCTAAACCAAACGTTATGTCTATTAACGCAGTTCTAAGCCGACTATTCTAATCCCCTAGATACTATTAGAATAATAAGCTTAGAAACTCTAATAGCTCTCGCAAAGTCGCTAGAGTATAAAATCTATATTATCTTAAAAAAAGATATTAAAGATTACTGAAAGATAATAGTAGAAGAAGAAGTAGACCTACTAGAGGTATTACTAAGAGAACTCTATATATACACTAACATATTCTTAAAAGCCGACTCTAACCTCCTACTACTCTATCGACCAAAATACAATAACAAGATCTAACTAAAAGAGGGAGCTATGCTACTAAAAACCAAACTCCTAAGATGCCTATCGCTAGCTAAGCTAGACTAAGTAGAAGTGTTTGTTTAAGAAAACCTAGCAAAGAAGTTTATTATACTAAGCTTAGCTAAGTATATATTGCTAATCCTTTTTATATAGAAACCTAGAGGTAGTCTCTGACTATACGTAGACTATAGAGGCCTTAATAAGGTTACTAAGAGAAATGTATACGTAATACTGCTAATTTATAAGACTATACTATTAGGTAGCAAAAGCTAAGTAGTTTAGTAAGCTAGACATTTGCTAAGCGTTCTACTAACTAAGGAATAAGAAAGGATAGACAGAAGACCTTACAATGTTCGCTATACGTATAGACAGCTTTAAGTAGCTAGTTATACCTTTTAGACCTACTAATATACTAGTAATATAGTAGGGGTTTATAAATTATATCTTTATAGATATACTAGAACAGTTTGTATCTATTTACCTAGACGATATTCTTATATATACTAACAGAATAAGAGAGCAATATACAGACTATATAGTAAAAGTACTAACTAGGCTTTGCCAGGTCGGCTTAAGAATAGATATAAAAGAAGAGCGAGTTCTATTAGACTAAAGTTAAATATCTTAGTCTTCTTGTTAGAAGAGAAGGAATTTAGATAGACTCCTTAAAGGTTACTACTAGAACAGAATAAAAGTAGCCGAAGTCTAGAAACACTACCTAGATTAGTAATCTAAGTATATAGATATAATTTAATATAGCTGTTCTAATAACTATATCTTAAACTAAGAAGGGAAAGGAATCTATATAGCAGTAGGTAAGGGCTTTGGGAGTAGGTATACTAAGGCCTAGCTTAGTCTAGAAAGGCTAAGCCGAAATTCTAAGGATCTACCCTATTACCTAGTCTTACTCCTTTCTACTACTATAATACTACTCCCCTCCCTTATTAGTAGTCGCCCTCGACTGCTTACTTATCTATCTACTACCTTATCCTTTTCTGCCTAATTAGATCTCCTTATCTTCTATCTATTAATCTCTTTTCTGTTTTTTTTTAAAATTCTTTTTCTTCTTCTTCTATCTAATTTATAGCTTCTTCTATAGAAATTATTCTTAAAATCGACATTACCTCTTTGTTTCTTCTATTTCGAAAACATTGTTCTTTTATTATCTTTATTCTTCTTATATCTCTACTATCTAAAGTCCTTTACTTAGTATCTATCTAATTAGAGCTATCTAATCTAAACTAATTGCTATCTAAGCTATAGTATAGTCAGTCTGCATACTGCCATAGAGAGTCTGTATACATCTATCTATAGTATACTATCTCTTCTTCTTTTTCCTCTCTACTAAGACCTTAAGTACTATTGTAAAGCTACTATCTCTAGCACTGTCTACGAAATCAATTAGCTACGAGCCTTTCTTATTTAGGGCAGTATTAGCAACTATTATATCGAATTAGTAGCACTATCCTGGACTTTACTATTATTATCTAACTAGCTAAGCTAGTTAGAAGTAGTAGTAGTAGAGCTAAGGACTCTAGCTAAGCGATTGCTACGATTGTTTCTATTAGTTTTTATACTAATAGAGCAGATATAGTATTTCTTCTTCTTCTATCTTTTCTAGAGCTATTAGCTTTAGACCTACTTAGGCCTTAGCTTCTTTAGGTTCTAGACGTAAAACTCTCTTAATAGCTCTACCGAATTTTCGAGATTCTTAACTAGATACTATTTATAGTCTTTTAGCTATCCCTTCTATAAGATCCTTACTTTAGTAGACCCTCTTATCTTTCCTATATCTACTATATCTTCTACCTCCTACTCTTCTTCTTTACTATCTATCTTATATAGTAGGAGTTTAGCAAACTCCTATTCTAGAAGACTATCTTTGGAGTCTAGACTTAGTAGATCTAAATAGAAGATATTATAGATTCAGAATAGCTTTAGTAGCTAGAGCTAATAAGTTACTAGCGACCTCTTTTCTCTTATTATAAACAGACCTATATAGTAGGAGTTAAGCTTAGTATTGCCTTTTAGCCTTAGGTTCTATATATTAAGCTATATCTTTTAGCCTTCTTTAAATTCTAATAGTAACTGCTTTCTATTAGCTCGAGCTACTATTTTCTTCTAAGCTAATTCTATTGCCTCTTTCGCTATATAGATTACTTCTTCTATCTAAGATTTAAGCACTTCTACTATAGTAGTAGCAACTCTCTTTAATAAAGTAGTAGTGGAATATAATCTAAGTATATAGATATAATTTAATATAGCTGTTTTAATAACTATATCTCGAACTAAGGAAGGAAAGGAATTTATATAGTAGTAGGTAAGGGCTTAAGAGGTAGGTACTCTAAGGCCTAGCTTAGTTTAGAAGAGCTAAGCCGAAGTTCTAAGGGTCTACCCTATTACTCTATTCTATCCCTTTCTACTACTAAAATACTACTCTCCTCCCTTACTAGTAGTCGACCCTAACTGCTTACTTATATCTTTTTTGTCTCTTTTTTTTTTTTTAATTCGCCTTTATCTTCTTCTTCTAATTTTTTATCTTTTTCTTTTATTAAATTCGTAGCTCTTTCTATAGAAAACCTCTATTAAGTTAACATTACCTCTTCGTTTCTTCTATCTTAAAAATATTATTCTTTCCTTATCTTCTTTCTTCTTATACTGTCGCTATCTAACGTCTTTTACTTAGTGTCTATCTAACTATAGCTAACCTAGGCATGTAGATAAGATTTAATACAGCCTTTTTAATAACTATATCTCGAACTAAGGAGGGAAAGGAATCTATATAGTAGTAGGTAAGAGCTTTAGGGGTAGTGTACTAAGGCCTAGCTTAGTCTAGAAGGTCTAAGCCGAATTTCTAAGGATCTACCCTATTACTTAGTCCTACCCCTTTCTGCTGCTGCAATACTACCCCCCTCCCTTATTAGCAGTCGCCCTCGACTGCTTACTTATCTGTTCCTATAATGTTTTTTTTAGGTTTTTTTTTATATATTATTACTATCTAACATCTTTACTTAGCGTCTATCTAATCCGTTCTATCTAATCGGAGCTAGTAGTCGCCTAAGCTACAGTATAACTAGTCTATATACTACTATATAGGTCTATATAGATTCGTTTATAGCTCTGTTTCTTCTTCTTCTTCTTTCTCTACTAAAAACCTTACCTACTGCAGGGCCGGCGGCACTAACGCTGCTTTACAGTATTAGCAAGCTTCCTACTATAGCTGCAGTAGGTAGTAGCTATGTCGAAGACTCTATTAAAGTAACTATTACAATTATCTTTATTAGCTTCTGTACTAGTAGAGCAGATATAGCTTTTCTTTTTAACTGTTAAGCTAATTAGGCCTTAGCTTCTTTAGGTTCTAGATATAAAATTCTCTTAGTACTGCTGCCGAATTCTGGAGGTTCCTAGCTAGATACTATTTATAGTCTTCTAGCTATCCTTTCTATAAGATCCTCGCTTTAATAGATCCTCCTCGTTTTCTTATATCAATTACGTCTTCTACCTCCTACTTATCTTCTTCGCTATCTATCTCGACTAATAGGGGTTCGGCGAACCCCTATTCTAGAAGGCTGTCTTTAGGGTCTAAACTTAACAGATCTAAATAGAAGACATTGTAGATCTAGAATAATTTTAGTAGCTAGAGCTAGTAGGTTACTAGCGACCTCTTTTCTACTATCTTAAACAGATCTATATAACAAGGGTTAAGCTTCGCGTTGCCTTTTAGCCTTAGGTTCTATATATTAGGCTATATCTTTTAGCCTTCCTCGAATTCTATTAGTAACCTCTTTCTATTAGCTCGAGTTACTATCTTTTTCTTAGTCGATTCTATCGCCTCCTTTGCTACCTTAATCGCTTCTTCTAAGATCTAAGCGCGTCTGCCGCTGCTGCAGCGATTCTCTTCGACAAGGTAGCAGTAGAAGGTTCTAAAGAGCTAGGTTCGTTTAGCAGTTAAAAGCTTATCCTTAGAAGATAGCTATAGGTTATCTCGAACGGCGCTAGTAAGGTAGCTTCTAACTATGCTAAATTAGTGCAGAATTCGGCTATCGGCAATATCTTAATTTACTCTGCTTACTAATAGCTATTGAAGATTTGTAGATATTTCTCTATCTCTTAGTTAGCTACTTTAGACTAACTGTTAGTCTAAGAGTAAGTAGCTATACTAAGCTTTCTACGAATTCCAGGGGCTTAGTTAATAGCTTTCTATATATTAGCAGTAAATTAAGGACCCCTATCTGTAGTAATAGTGTCTAGTAGGCTGTATTGCTTCTATATATACTAGATTAACATTCTCGCTGTTTCTTCTCTAGTAGTTCCTTTATCTTTTGCTTAGTAGGGAATAAAGTAGTGTTCTTTGCTTAGCCGATCTACTACGTTAAGTATAGCATTATGTCTATTAGAATCTAGTAGGCTAGTTACGAAATCTATTGTAATATATTGCTATAGTTTCTTAGGGACTACAAGGGGCTTTAGCAGGCTAGCTAGAAGGCTATAATATAGTTTTCGCAGCTTAGTATATATAACAGTTAGCTTTAAACTAGTAGATCTGCTCGAAAATTTGTAGAAACTAGTAGGTTATCCTTATTGCTTCTATTATCTTCTTCGATCCTGCGTAACCAACATCTATAGAACTATAGACTAGCTAGATAACCTCTGTAATCCGGTCTTCTAGAACGATTAGTTTCCCTAAGCTAGTTTTGCTAAGCTTCTACTACTAATTAAGCTGTTCTACTCTCTTATAGAGTGTCTCTTCTTTAGTTAGTAGTTATACTGCACTAATCCCTGCTTCTCTTAACACCTCGGCGTCTACTATCTGTTTAGTTAACATCTTCTAGAACATGTTCAGATCTTCTTTCGCATAGCTAGTCTTTCCTTCTTTTCTTATTAACGTATCTACCTTTCTATTTTAAGCTCCTAGTCGATAGGTAATCTTAAAATCGAATCTAGATAAGTAGGCAGCCTACCTAGCTTAGCAGCGTAATAGCTTCTATATCTTTATAAAGTCGGTTAGCGACTAGTAGTCTGTAAGGACCTGGATCGTGCTCTGTCTAGCTATAAGCTCTAGTTTCCACTCTTCGAACGCCTATATAATAGCTAACAGTTCTTTATTATAGATAGCGTAGTTCCGCTTAGCATTATTTATAGACTTGCTAAAGAGAGCTACTAGATAGAGAGTCTCGTCGTCGTTAGTGTATTAAGAAAGGACCCCTACTGTTACTATATTAGAAGCGTCCGTTTCTACGTAGATCGTATTTTCTAGTTAGAAGTATACTAGAACCGGCGCTAACGCTACTGCTCCCTTTAGCTAGTTAAAGGCTTCTGTACACCTCTCGCTCTATAGACTAGTAGCCTCCTTCTTTAATGCCTTGTTTAGTAGTCTCGCTATCTTACTAAAGTTCTTTATAAACTATTAATAGTAGCTATAGAATCTAAGAAACGCTCTAATTTGCGTAGTGTTTCCAGATATCGGTTGCTTCTATTCTGCGATAGCAGCGACTTTCGATAGGTCTATTTAAATTCCTTCTCTTCTAACGATAAGACTAAGGTATTTAACTTTAGTCTAATAAAACTCGCTCTTCTTTGTGTCTACGTTCCATCCGACCTTACAGAGTCTCTTTAACATCCTCTTAATATAGTCTGTATGTTGCTCTCTTATTCCCTTAGTATAGATAAGAATATCGTCTAAGTAAATAGATACGAACTGTTCTAGCATATCTATAAAGATGTGGTTTATAAAGCGTTGCTATACTGCTAGTGCGTTAGTAAGTCTAAAAGGCATTACTAACTACTTAAAAATTGCCTGTACGTATAGCGAATGTCGTAAGGTCTTCCGTTTGTCCTTTCTTGTTCCTTAACTAGTAGAACGCTTAGCAAATATCCAGCTTGCTAAACTACTTAGCCTTTGCTACCCTCTAAATAGTCTTATCGATTAGAGGCAGTGGATACATATCTCTCTTAGTAACCTTATTAAGGCTATAGTAATCTATATATAGTTAGAGACTACCTCTAGGTTTCTGTACGAGAAGAATTAGTAATATATTTTCTATAGAGCTTAGTGCGATAAACTTCTTCGCTAGATTCTCTCGAACAAACACTTCTACCTAGTCTAGCTTAGCTAGCGATAAGTATCTTAGGGGTTCGGTTCTTAGCAGCGCGGCTCCTTCTTTTAACCAGATCTTATTATAATATTCTAGTTAGTAGAGCAGCAGTAGGTTAGAGTCTGCTTTTAAGAGTACATTAGTATAGCTCTAGAGTTCTTTTAGTAATGCCTCTATTAGGTCTACTTCTTCTTCTACTATTATCTTCTAGTAGTCTTCGATGTCTTTTATTAAGATAGTGTAAATCCTATTGTCTAGCGACCTTGTAAGGATTGTTAAAGCTTCTAAGCTTATTATTCCGATCGTGTCTTAAGGGTCGGACTGATCCTTTGGAACTACTTTAATAGTCGTAACGTTCGGTTTAGCGTTAGCGACTGTAAGCGATTCGGCGGCGATTCCGGTCTGCTAGTTTTTGAATCTAAGGGTGCCTTTACCTATATTAATAACAGCTCTCTAGATTTTTATCTATTTCTGTCCTATAATAATGTCAAACCTTCTGATACCTGTAATTCGGAACGTCGCTTCTGTAGTGCGACCTGCTAAGGTCGTTTTTAATAGCATATAGTGCATAATAATCTTAGTGTCTTGTCTGTTGTATGCCGAAATCTATGTTGGCAATACTAGCTCTACTAGATAGCTGTATCCGTTTATTAGCTTTTGAACCAATCGATAGTAGATCGCTGCTCCAATAAGGGCTCCT
The DNA here is from genome assembly GCA_016165855.1 of Pseudocercospora ulei. NCBI lineage: Eukaryota > Fungi > Ascomycota > Dothideomycetes > Mycosphaerellales > Mycosphaerellaceae > Pseudocercospora > Pseudocercospora ulei. The sequence continues at coordinate 38,237 of JACWNB010000072.1, forward strand.
ATATCGATAAAAGCTCTTAGCTATAGTAGCCTGCTCGAACTATCGAAGGAGTAGACAGTAATTAGAAGGATAATAGCTATTTCTGTATTTACTTCTACTACTGCTAAGAGCGTTGGTCGCTACAGCTGTTAATACTCTTATCTCCTAGTAATATAGCTCTTGTTAGTACCCTATTGTCTATACTAGATAAGGGGCCTATCTATCTAGCTAGTCTTTTCCTAGGATTCTTAGTAGCACTCTACTGTCTATACTGTCGGTGTTGTTCGGAGCTGGCTCGATAGCTTGTATAGTCTTTCTTAGCAGCTGCAGCTGCTTCGTAACACGATACTTCTACTTCTATATATCTAATACTTAGTATCTCGTAGCGATATAGCTAGGCTTTCTATATATATATAACAGGTAGGGACGAGCGACGAACGCAGTAACTGATAATATAGCTGCAGAGGTGCTCTCTAGAAAGGAGCAGGGGGACGCGTTGCCTGCGTTATCGATAGCTTCTAGTTCGATTCGTGCGATTTTTGCGTAAGCGCTTAGGTTTCTAGCAGTAACTCTCGCTCTATATACGAAGCTTTTAAGGTCTTGTTGCCTGCGTTATCGATAGCTTCTAGTTCGATTCGCGCGATTTTGCGTAAGCGCTTAGGTTTCTAGCAGTAACTCTCGCTCTATATACGAAGCTTTTAAGGTCTTCGTCTTCTACCAAACGCTATAGCTGCAGCCAATTCGGGGTTTAGCTTCTGCCTTAATAGGTAGAGCTGCTTATCTTCCAATACTCTAGCTCTAAAATAGCATATTTTTAGAAATAGTCTATAGAATTCCTTAAATATCTACTAGTTTCTAGTTAATCTTTTCTAGCTGCTTACAGGGCTGTTCTTCTTCTAGAAGGGGTCTCCGAAGCGTTTGATCTAGCGCTTTAATCGCTTCTTTGGCAGTT